>JBCAUF010000028.1:16203513-16225109 GCA_038406115.1 Haemulon aurolineatum
TGTCTAACCATGATCAATGTACCATAACAAAATCTAAAATAATAACTGCACTGGGTTGCTTACAATAAAAGCTATTAGTATTGACATTACTCCATGTCTGTCCATATAAGCTGAGAGTAAAATGTGTTAATATTCATCAAAGTGATACTTCTGCCTGTATTTAGGTGTGTATGAGTCCTTTTAGATTGTGTAAAATGTCATGAAGTGCTGTGAGTGCCAGAGGATCATTGTATGACATGATGACTGAGCTGATGATTCATTTTTGCGAGGCCTGACTCCTGTTTGGAGCTTCTTATGTAACCCTCTGTTGAATAATACTTTTTAAATAGAGACACTCTTACTTTTCACAAGGCCACCTATGGGAAATGATGTCTGGGTGTGATGTATCTTGGGATGAATATGTAGTAAACAAAATACATCGTATTGGATATACGTTTCTTGCAAAGAGTGGGTACATATGCCCTTTAATGTGATAAAACAAGAAGTTCTTTACTGGGTGGTAAAGCATTACATGCAAAGTGTTTTAATATTGCCTGTTTGGTCATGTGATCTATTCAGATCACCTGGGGAGAAGTTTAGAGAAGATGTGCCTTGATAAAGGCTCTGTCATAACAAGCAAATTGGTAGTTTTAGTGCCCTTAAACAGGCTGTAATGCAGAGTTTCTAATGTAATGAGCTTTACTGTTGGAACTGAACAAAACTAAACTTGTTAGACAATTGAATGATTTCTCTTCGTCTTCAGCTCACAGAGAACCACAATGTCATAAAATCAACGTAAATCTGTCCATGATGATCTTAGTCGAATCATTCATTTTGACAACAGTTAATCTCTGTTGTTGAAGTCGGTGACTGTTATTGTAAAGATTGTTCTTATATTTCAGGTATTTTTGTGCCTTTATTTGAGGGAGAGAGGGAGAGCGAGTGAGATGATGAACAACATGCAACAAAGATCCCTTTGAGCCAGAATAAAGACACGGGATGTTGTGATTGGTGGTTGGCCTCCTGGCAGTTCTATTGATTTTAGTTTTATACAAGAGTCTGGTGTCTTGTGTTACGTAACATTTGAATACAATTCATTGTTTTGCAGTTTGATTATTTTATGTGATTCAGGGGATATTTGCCATCATGTGACACATATTAGACTAACTAAAAATCCTAATTAATGTTGTGATAATGATTTCAGGGATATCGTCAGTCATCTCCTTGTGACTGCCAAGGCTTGAGGATTGACTCATGAAATGACACGCCGTGTCCGTACTGCAGCTTGTCTTGGTTTATGTTTGCTTATTTGTGCAAATGCATGAGATGATGATGGGCCATCATTTTGACAGTGATGTGATCTATCACTAGACATGTAGTGGATTAGTTTCAAGTATTTTTTATGTTCTACTTCTTTTAGTACATTGATAATAACAGAAAGGTTATAAATGTTTTAAATGTGTACATATATTTGATATAAAATATATTTTAATATAATATATAAATATTGATATAGAATCAGTCAATTATTTTGATGTGGATTTTATTTCTCTAATAGTAGTTTTCTCTCCATTTTGTTGATATCTTTACATGTACGTATTAAGTTTTATAAATTGTGTTATTCTATTTAGTACTATTATTAGTAGTAGGAGTAGTTGTAGTTGTAGTAGTATCAGTAGTAGTCATGGTAGTAGTAAGTAGTATTTATGCTACTACTAACTAAAACAGTTCTGGCTAAAACAGTATATCACCCTTGTGCATAAATGGCAATAGAGAGCCACTGAACAACATTAACCAAGTATTTAAATTAAATTTAAAGGACATGCCCAGTGTCTCATTTGACTAATTCATTGATGGTGTATCTCCACCTGCTTCAGCCTCTGTGCCAGTGTCTGAATTTGTGTGACGGAGGGGCTGAATGGTGATGTGTGACACACTCCTGATGAAAAATAACAGCGGCCCTCAGATCTGCACAACGGCTGATGAAGAATCACTGACTTTTATTGGTGCCGAATAAAAGGATGTGATGAAAGAGTCAAAGGCTGAGGGAGAGAAAGAGGGATTCAGAGGGAGGGGCGGAGGAGTGCAAAACAAGGCCCCATCCATCACATGAGTTGAGAAGACACATTCCAGTGCCCTTAGCAAGAGGATACATTCACTCAAAGTCACAATAGAGGGGGAATCTGGGAGAAGCTGGGAGGGGCACCCATCAATACACAACCTCACCCTTGGGCTCTCTGTGCGCACAAACTCAATGCCCCTTCCAGTCCAATTCAATTTCCTCTATAAGCATGACAAATGTACATTTTGCTGCCGATGAATGCGGTCATACTCAAAACAACAAAACAGATGAAAAAGAACAAAATCCCGGCATGGATGCTAATAGTTAAAATTCTTAATACTCTTCATCCCTCCCTCTCTCAGTCCGTCTCTCTTTTCCTCCCTCTCTGTCTGTCTCTCTCATTAATCGGAGTTGGGGAAATTTGAGCTGGGGTTGTAGGATATCTCTGTCTGGCAGAGTTAGTGGGGATTTTAGGGTGGAGGGAGCAGGTGATGGCTTTCTGGAGTGCACTCATTTACACTCCTCCCTTTCTCTCGCTGAGCAGCGTGAAGAGGTGGGAGAGATGAGGGGCCGCCTCCTCTCACTCCTGTGAGCTGCACCTGCCAGGGGTGAGAGGATCAATTGTGAACTCTGACCTTGTACCTTCCACAATGCCCAATTATTACCCATACCATGTAATATATACATCATACATTAAGGGTGGACTAAAAGAAAAGCACGTCTCTGGTGTCAAAACATAGTTGTGCAGCTGCAGAAACAACCACAAGTGGAGAGCAAATAGGACGTAAACAAGTCAAGATATTAAACTGAATACACCCTACACTGGTCAAGAGTGAACACTGATTTCGATATTGCTAACCTGTTTGGCATTTAGCATCATAAAATGTTTACTTGACTGGTTTAGGTCTTATCAGTGTCAGAGTGTGAGCTTTTTTCAGTGGACTTTTAGCTGGCATTGAACTCACACGGCTGTGCAGCCTTTAACATTTTAGACAAGTAGACAGCAAGGATGTGAACAAAGACTCTTTTCCATTGTCAAGATAAACATGAATAGATCTCATCTGTACAGTAAATAAGAAGCTACTGATACCATTTGAAATGTGCCATGATATATTCATGTGATGTTTGTCAACTTAAAAAGCAGTTTTAGAAGTAAAGAAAGAGGTAGATTATCATAGATATTGTAAAGTAGCACTTAGTTTTGTGTGAAAGACCTCAGTGAACTGCAGCTCTCGTCCCGCACAGCATGCGTCACCAACAGCAACATGTCCGTTAGCTTGGCACAGAATGAGAGAGAAAGTATTTGAAGAGGAGAAAATAAATACAAGTCTTGGCATACTGGGAGCTCCAGCTATAAATGAAAGCAGCCCATCCGGCTACTTTGCCCTTGCATCATGCCCCAGCCCCCTTTTGGGTGAAAGCAGTCCCTCTAATTGAATGCCAGTAAATGTAAATTCTGAGGTTTTTGCTAGCTAACTAACAGCATAAAAGACGAATACCTTGTCGCTTTTTAGCTATTAAAAAGTCCAAATCCATTTGCCAGTCATGTAAACAATTGTATTTCATCTGAAAAAGTTAAAGAAATAGGCGTTGATAAGTGTCCTCTCAGTCTGCCTCTAAGTCACAAGTTATGTTGTACTGATTGCAAGGTTCATTATGGGACAGTAGGTGAGCTCAATTTATGAAACATTAAAATGCCCTCCGTTCCTCGTGGTCGTTCGAGTGGACAGACTGTTAAACCAAACTCCATTCTAAAAGCAGGTGTTTTAGGATAATCAGCATTGGGAATGTAAAGAAAATCGCAAACTGTTTTTATTATTATTATTATTTTTAGTCATTCGCCATAATGCAACTTGGCACTCACACTTTTACAGCGCTTGCTTTCACCCAAGATGGGGTGTGGTCCTTCTGGTGACAAGAGAGTGACATACATCATTTATGTGAAAGGAGAGTTTATCAGTTACTCCATAAGAGCTAGCACGCGGGAGTGGCTCTCAGTGAGTGTGCAGCGAGACAATTTAACTAAATCGACTCTTGACTATTTCTTGTTACATATTTTCACAGGCTTATATTCTTGTAGTTTTATGATAAACTGTGACTCTCATGACTTGCAAATTTATATTTTAAATTGACAGACATATGTATAATTCATTGCACAATTTAAACGGGATCGCAAAATTATTTGTCTCTCACCACTGACCACTGTACACATTTTTCCCTGAAATAAGGTCCCATGATGGTCCACCGAGGAGGCGTGAGTTTGCCACTCTATAACCCACAATGTGATGGTTTGTACAGAATAAACAAACAAGATACAACCTGTAATTGAGTGAGCAATTTCCTCCCATTTACAGTTTTTATGCTCAACTGATCTACTGGTTCTCAAGTGGGTCTAGGCACCTTCAGTGGTTCTACTTCCAGAGGGTGCCAGACAAAAAGGGCATTCATTCATTTATGTATTTATCACTATAATTAGATACATAAGCAACACAATGACACAGTGTGTGACTATTTTGCCCATGAGTTTCATAGACTTTCTACAATCAAATATGTTAAAGCAAAAATCCTATCAAATGGTGAGTCTGTGGTCAAGTTTGTGTTAGCTTTGGGGTCCTTGACGTAAACAAGTTTGAGAACCAGTGGGCTAAGTTAACCAGCTGCTGGCTTCATATTTACCACATAGGTCGTCTCATGTTTTCTCACGCCTGCAATTCACAACATCCTACATTGATCTTGGTCAAGATAAACATCAATCTAGTAATTAGCCGTTGCTTGCATTTCCTTGCATTTCATCATGTTCTGCTATAAGTTTTGCTTGACTGTTTTCATCATTGCCCAAGTGTTTTTTTTCCCATCTCGTGTTCATTATGAAAAGTGTCCCAAAAAGGAGGCCTCTTTATTTTTTGGTGTCATAGCACACAAATGGGCATTATTCAGAGTGCTGAGATCCATTTGGGGTTTTGTCAGGACTTGGAGTGTGAAAGTTGGTGTCAGTGGACCCCTGGCCTAGACCAGCTGAAAGCCAGTGTGCTAGTTTCTATGGTAATGGAGAAATAGTAACTACCTCCCAGCAGCGTCCCGCCGCGTGTCGCCTCCTGAATAGAGCGCATCTGCAGAAAACTGAGGGACCCTATGAGATGGGCAGTGACCCGTCATCACACTGACTCTCACATATATAGTCACATATAGACATTGAATTAGCCTAAACCTCTTTTTCACACTGCTTACGTCATAACTCTTGAGGGAAAGTTGAGACTGAGCCATATATTCCCCGTTTAGTCAAAAGCAGCGTGTGAGACGGAGTAAAAAGCCGTCACAGAGGTCATTAGGCTGAGGGGGGGCGAGAAGTAAAAAGCAACAAGCACAAAGTGGGGGGAAAAAAAATCAAACAAAAGCTGACTCCAAATCACAAAGACTGCAATAGAAATTTGAGAAGAAAAGGGGATATTGGGTTATGAAAATCATACAGGGGGTGTGCTCTCACTTATGCAAATGCTCCTAAATTTCTCATTCATTGCCCTGAAAGTGTTGCTCTCACCCAGGAACCAACTCCATCCTTTAAAGAGTGGGTACAGTTTAATAGTTATATAAAGACTACTGCAACAATTTAAACAAAAACTTTTTCTCATCAAAATGTGTCCTCAGATTTCTCTCCATTGCATGGCTGAAAAGTGAACAGAATGACTCAACATCGGTTTAGCTTTAAAGTGTCAAAATGTTAAGACGTTTGTGTCGACATCCAAAGTTTTCTTTTCCTAAGAAAATGAAAACAATTCCAAAACAATTGTGACTTGTGAAAGGAGGCTAATGTGAGATGAATGGAGAGGAAATGGACCAAACCGCAGGAGGTCATTAATGAGAAAACCATAAACTTAAAGGAACCGCGGAGGTTTTAGAGTCCCCTTCCTTTAAGTCTTCTCACTGAAGCCCATCCTCATCCTGTTGTTTCGAGAAACACACTGAGAATGAGGTAATAATGAACTGCTGAGCTGAAAATGACTAAGTAATGGTTACATGAGTTGTTTTTTTTGGAGTGTTTATCCCCCCTCCCCTCCCTCCTGCTCTAACTCTCTGACCTCCCTCCTCCCTAACCCTTACCCCCCTCGGTGGTTTCCCATGGGCCTCCAATTGATTCAATTAAGCGAACACACGAATACCATATGCTTAAAGATGTTTTTTCTCAACCAAGCACAAAACAACTTGGCAGCTGCGGCGAAGGAAACAAACTGGATGCAGATACATTTTTTTTAAGAGAAATGCAGCCATTTCCCTTTGAAAACGAAAGGATGAGGTGACAGAGAACTTAAACTAGCTGTCAAGGAAAACCTACTGGAGACATCAGAGCATCGAAAATGAAAACTCTGGGAGAAAAGAGTGGCAGTGAACGAAGGGGGAACGTGAATGATGGGAGGGAAAGAGGGGAGGATCAGAGAAGCAAAGCGGTGAAAAGGAGGGAGGAGTAGCGAGTCACCATCAGAAGTTGTTCTGCGCTGCAATTCCGCTTTGTTTTCCCGACAATAAAGTCTCCTACTTGTCGGCCTACAGCATAACATGAGAAAGAGGGAGAAATGAGGCAAACAGAACATCGCAAAAGACGCTTTGCATTCTTTCGCTTTTGTACTTGTGGGACTGCTCATGAAAGAGCAACAGACACAAAATAGGGAACAAAGGGGGGCAGTGTGGATGAAGGCACTATCACTGACATCCCCAGCACTTTGAACAACTTGTCAGCGCAGACACTGAAGCAACTGCATTCTGTCACATTTGTGTACAAACCCTTTTGAAAGGGCCGGCTGACCTGCCCATATCCCTTTATTGGGGTTCAAATGGCAAGAGGCATTCATTGTGTCTGGGAGAGTTCATTAAATTCATTGGTTTGACCTGTTATTTCTAGGCCAAAAGTCTGCTGATTTGGAAAAATGTGAGTCAGCCATACGTAATAGCCTACTGACCTTCGCAGGGTAACAAACCCTTTTGAAGAGCATTTCAAGGCTTTTATATGAATAGGGTCAAAGGGGAAGTTTGAGACATATCTATGGCAGAACCAATGGATTTACATCAAAAGGGAATTTGAAATCATCCAAAGATAGTTAGACCTCTAATGGCTCAGTGGAGTTTCTCAAACAATATTTTGGAGCAAAATCCAACTCCTAATTATTTTTCATTCATGAGCGAAGTGTGAGGATTGATGAAACTTTCACATCAATTGACACAGTTGGAAAACTCATCAGTTAACAAATGTTGTGCGTGTTAGTATGAAGGAAACTTGATGGTAGAAATCGGATTGCTTTGTACTAATTTTCTTATATTGGCCATTTTAGTTCCCATAACATCATCACATTTAGATGTAAATGGGCTCATTAGGAAGGCCAGGTTTGCATCTCTCTCCCATTTATTCTTGTCAAGAACAGGCCAGGCTCACAGCATGAGCTCTTGAATGTAAAATGACTCTAAATCATTCTGTTTGCCTAAAACAGAGCAAATTCAAAACACCTTTGCTTGCATACAAACTGTGATTATGCAAAAACAATCATAAATGTTAAAAAGGATATGCTAATATTACGACACCAGTGATTTCTAGAGTCTGTCTTATTCAAATCTACAACCACAGAAAAGAGAAACTGGATCTGTGATCTGAATGTCTCTGTTTTCAATATGAGTTTCTCTGATCAAAACAAACCTTTGCCGGGTTGCAAAAACATGTATGTTAGTGCTCGAGTGCATGTAAATCCGTGGGTCCACTCTCAACTGTGTTTTGCATCAGCCACGTGGTGAAATGTCCACGTGCAATCAACAGAGTGGTGCATCAGAGCGAGAGAAACACAAAAAGAGAGAGAGAGAAACAGAGTGTGGACACGGTGGGTGAGCAGCAATCACAAGACAGCCGGTGAACCAGAGAAATGAAACTTATTTTCTCATTGTTTCACAACGGTAAATAATCATGCCCACGCAACTACACAACACTGCAGCTAATCACGTTAACGCCTGATTCTGTCTATACGTGCCCGTTGAGAGCCTGTGCAGACACCACCCACTTGGCACAGCACAGGTGTGTGTAGGCGTAGTTACAGTGGGGAAACACTCTGTCCTCTCGGCGCTAATGAACATCATATGTTGCACCTTCAAAGATGTTTTAATTTACTTTTGGTAGTGACCTCCATCATTGAGTGGTTGCAGCTTTGTTTGGTGGTGAAGCAAGGAGATGGAGCGAGAGTACAGACCAGCAAACGCTAAACATCAGGTGAAGGAGGCCAAACCGCTGATTACATGACACATCCGATCTGATGACTGCACAGTGGCTCCCAGCATTTATATGTTTGCTTCATCTGCTCGCTGGTCAACTTATGACAACTGATGAAAAAAGAAACTCAACTCAGGGTTGAGGAAACAACCAGCAGCAAACGAGCTTAGCACGATTTGGAAAACAAAAAGCAATTGTCCCTGTTAAAGTATTAATTTTTAACATCACTGAATGAACCTCCATCAACAACATAGCTCTGTTTTTTCTCTGATTATTAGTTATTCATGAATTGTGTTCAGTCGTATTGCCCAGACCTCAGTGCTGAGACTGTCAGTGTGGCTGGCTGTGTAGAGGCAGCCATAGCTGTGAGGACGCACCTAGCAACAGCACTTGACCTGGACTCAACCACATCAGAGAGGCTCTACACGGCAGGCTGAGGCATAAATTCAGCAACCACATTTATCATCAGCAGACGAATCACGAGAAAGACAAACTAAAATACTAATTGAAAAGGAAAAACTCAGGAATGAACCAAACTTTTAATCATATCAACACGCTCTCATTTTTATTATTTTCTTTTGTTTGTCATTTGTCCTCGTTAAGAATAATAACAAAATGTGCATGAGTAGGCCTATATTTTCATGGTGCCTTTCAACTAGTGCAGTTTCGTGTTGCTTGAGATTTTTTTTTTTTTTTTTTTTTTGCATAAAAATATGAAAAACTGATTGTTTATGTGAGGTAATGTTCTTAATAATTTTGTTTTAACTCTAAACACATTAGTTCAATAATTGTGGGTCTTCCATCTTTGTTAAAGGTGATTCTTCCAACACTATTGACTGCAGCAGCGACTTTTTAATGAACCCTCCACACTGTGGGACTGATTCTCTCTGATGGACCTCCATGACGGAGGTTGCTAGGAGATTTTCAGGATTCACCTCAATGAACCGCAGACTCAGACTTGTGTCAGCATGACGTATTATCCATCATTTGTCAAATTCACACACGCAGAGATGCATCAGTGTGCAGCGTGGCCTCTTGCTTTTCAATCAAAGTGTCTTTAAGGTGAAGTGCGTGCGCTGAGTGTGTATCAATTATGATTTAACATATAAATACATGCACTGAGGCCAATATCTGCCTGTATCTTGTAGTATTTTAAGAGTGTGACTTGTGATATCAAACTGGTAAAGATGATAGTGATTAGAGGGTGTATTGTTGGGTGGCTTTGCTTTGTATTATGAATGGGCTCCCTTTGCAGCAGTTGTCACAGTTCAAATTGTCAGACAGCACATAAATATTATGAAGGAAGGGACAGGGTTGTGTTAAATTAAAACCGTTAACACTGTCTTGATTGCTTTATCTGCTGTTTTGCTTTGAATTTGTCATTTGACATTTTAGCACTTGTCGAGGAGCCAGAGGAGGTTCAGCACCTCAGCAATGTTGTCTGAAATTTAAAAGGAAGAAAAAAGCTCTTCATATTATACTGCAGCATTTTGTGCCACCCCCTTCCCCCTCATCAAACATAATAAGTTTGTCCACCACTGATTAACTAACCTCCTACACATGTATTTTAACTGCTTTTATTAGCTAATGTCAGTGTTCTAGTTTGCTCTCCTTTTTCCTTTTTTGCTGGACTCACCTTCATTGTCACAATACTGGACTGCACTGAAATAAACACAAGTCAAAGAGAAAAATCTCAAAAACATCCAAAAATAGCATCTGAAAAAAACAGCCTTTTACACCTGTAACCTCGCCTTCAGGGGGATCTGAAGCAACTGTTGACTGTATCACCATTTAGAGGTAGCAACAAACACAAGATTTTTGCAGCTGTTCCTGCCATTCCTGAAAAAAAAAACATTTAAGAAAAACGCATTAAAGATCAAGTCAAAAAATGATCTAATTAGGCTTAGCATCTCAGTGATTTTCCAGAGACAGGAAAACTCATCCTGTGCTTTGCAGTTTTGAAAGAGAGTCAGTCCATTTGCACAAGCCAGAAACTGACAAATCCAAAATAAAATGGTCACTGTTCTTGATCTCTAGTTCTGAACCTGGAGTTGCTGTCAGAGAGGCACAGACACACGCTTTCTTTTTGAAATTAACTGCTCTATTTTGTTCTGTTACAAAATAAATAAATGTTGTCGTGACATATGGATTGTATAGCTGGAATCATGTGGCTTTTTGGTTTCAAACTATGTAAAGCCTAGTTTATCGATGTAAAGTGAGCAAGCAACCAAATGTCAACCAACATAGGTACAAATCCATCTCAAACCTTGGGCTGCTGCGTGTTAATAATAACAGCTTATCACTGAAGAATGAAACATGATAGAAAAGTTACAGCATTCATTGTTTAGCCAATTAAAAAAAAACATATTTACAAACACATTACATGAAGAAGAAAAAAATTGGACACCTGAAAACAATTTCTTGAATGTTAAAAAAAAAGTCAGTTAAATTTTGATTTTCTGGATGGCACATGTTTCTGGTAGCTTTATGTAAAAACGCTATTTGATCTGTTTAATTGTGAGGCTACACTGAGTCAAGCAGCACTTTTACAATTAACATCTTGAAACGGTCACTTAAATATCTTCTCATCCCAGCTCTAGTCACTGAAACACCATTCAGTATAATAAAACACACAAAACTCCTTTAATTCCTTACATTTAAACATTTGGATTCCTCTGGTCCACTCCAGTCCACGTTCACCTGTAGAGCCTTATATCTGTCACATTATGGCACCTCAACTGACTGCATCTCTTTGTCAGTCTCCCACTCTCTTAAGGATTCATTAGTCCCTATAGACTCCAGCAGCCTCAACATATTGCACCATTCAGCTGGTACTTATGTGTCATCTGTTATCTATTGGACTGGTGTTTCTGCTGAGCATATGAATGATAATCAGGCCTTTGTGCGTCCATAGAGGTGCAGCAGGATCTGCAGCCTGTGATGTTGCCTCGGGGGGAGATTAGGAGGGGGCAGCCGGCCCTCTGTGTCACGTCGACAGTCACAGCGCCCATCCGCGGCTGGGCCAAACCCCACTGGGACCTTAAATCCTGTTACACTGTCAGCTAAAACCATCATTTGTATTAGAGATGTGTGGGTGTTTAAGTGTGTGTACATATTAAGTGTGGGGGGATAGTGTCTTAAACTATGAATTATTCATACCAAAAAGAAAAGGAGATATTGACTACATCTCCATAAACAGACTGCTCTCTTTATGTCATCAGGCACGAGATCTTTGGGTATAATTGCGTAAAAGCCCCTGAAAATGTGCTTCTCCAACGGCACAGCAGGCACTGGTCAGTGTTATCAACAGGGATGAACTTGAGTGATGGCAATTGTTCCAACTTAATATCTTATAAATAATTTACTATTTCAGGGGCCGTATCAAACATGAACGTTAAGAAGCTTTACCAACCCACAGCTGTATGCTAGTTACTGAACACATGAGGCTGAATTAGTCTGGCTCAAACACAGATATGGACGTGATGATACATGAACCTTATCATAAGTGGCTATAAATGTATATTTTTTTTCCAGCTTGGGACTCGTGCAGAAAAATGTGATGGAGTTGTTGTAATGTGAGTGGGCTATTTCCCTCCATTATTTATCTCAGTAACAAGTGATTATGGAGAATGAGATTCTTTGCACTTCTGGCCCGCGCCTCCAGAGGGAGGTCAAAACTATTTGTCAGTCTCCAGTTGGGATTGCAAATTAGGATGAGCCTCCCTGCGTGACGACCCATGAAACCCTCTATTCCTATCCACAGGGTGACTGCTGTACATAATTTGAAAATTAGGGCCTTTGATAACATCTTTATGTTAAGCAATACATCAAGCTGCCAGCGCCAGCGTAGCCCCGTCTGCGGCTGTGAAAAAGCAGCATTTGAGACATAACTCCCTTTTTAAATCTGCTGCGTTCAGGGGCCAGACAGAAATGACACATTTTGCCTGTTTTATTTCGAGCTTAAGCGCACGATCTGGCAAACTCTTCACGAGAATAATAGCGCTTTTTAACTTGTGATGAAAACATGTCATTAACGTATTACCTCATTAAGAATCGGAATAAAAGCGATACATTTGTATTTACATGCTACAGAGAGCGTAACAAGATTGACAGAATAGTTAATGGCTAACTCCTGGCAGCAAATGGAAGGATGCAAAAAATTGAAAATGGCTCTGGCAGATATAAAAGTCGTGCGGACAGATAGTCTGTCTCGTTAAAGGGTTTAACTGCTCCTAATTTGTACCTACTTTAATGGCGCAGCCTAATTACAGGTCTGGCCTTTATGGAAGATTAGCGGTGTGAAGCTGAGCACATTAGGGCCTCTTTTATGAGCAGAAAACGGATAGCATCACACTCTCATGTGGGTTATGTTTTTTTGTTTTTTTTTCTTGGGAGTTGGACGTGACAATTGATGGGAAATTATGCCTGTAAAGCAGATGACAAGGAGCCTGGTGTGTTTAAATAATGACACACAGAAAGTAAGAACCATGAAGCAAAACGCAGGTAACTTTGTGTGGACGAAAGCAACATCACCGTGTCCCGTGATGTCATATTTATCCCCAATTTAAAGACACCAACTGGCTATTTTTCTGTGCGTGGAAGAAGAAAAAGCAAACTCCGAGGAAGAAGAGAAATCACATTCCACTATTTACTCACACATTACGGGTCCTCGTCCCTTTGAAGGTCTTGTTCAGAGCGCCTTAAAGTGAAAGAAAATGTTTTCCTATTACTTAATTCAATCAGAGCGCGAGGCGGGGGCTTCACGCGCCGCGCACTGGGCTCCTCTATGACAGAGTCGCCTTTGTTGCGTCTATCCGCCGCTGTCACACACTTTAATTCGACTCTCTTTCTCCCTCATTGAAAACCCTCCACAATGACATTCAATAAGGGCCGCAGAGTGAAAACCTGGTTATTTTTACATATTCTTTCCCCCCCGACTCGGCAGGGGCCCGAGCAAAGGAATTAATCACTGCTCTTTAACAGCACTGCCTCCAGGCAATGACTTGTCCCTTTTTTGTGCCCAGAAATGACACATTAACCTTAAAATGGATATGCATAAACTTTACATTCAGCTGTTGCGTTTATGTTTGCGCTCGACACTGTCAGTGAAGTAAGCCACACAAGTGCAGGGGAGCTGCCAACCTGCAAATAATTAACCACATGCTACGAGCGTGTAAAAAAATATATAAGAAGGTCGACTTTTATTCAGGATAATAAAAGGAAATAAATGTATGCAGATGGTAATATCTCAACAGACAGAGGTATAATTAACTTTTCATTTAATAATAAGTGATCCTGTCATTTACCTGCTGTTACATTAACAGTTGTGAATATTTCTGAAAGTTTTCACGGGTGTTTCTCCTCGCCTCGGCCATACGGTCACAATTAAGAAGACTCCTATAACTCACACGCAGACACTCCCGAGTAGGCTGCTTAATGTTTAAGACAAAAACTTGAATACACACACACACACACACACACACACACACACACACACACACACACACTGGCTTTCCGAAAGTGACAGGAGCGTTTTCTCTCGCGAATTTAAGCTCAGCTCTATGATAAAATGAGAGTGATGATAAAAGGGAGAATGGGCAGTGCCGCCTCTTGCGGCGTGGGTGGGGCTGACAAGAATAGACTACATTATGCAGTTCATTTAGTTAACAAGTGAAATAATGGGGAAGCGTGCAGTGGGAATGCCGAGAGAAAGGCACAAAACCCTATTGAGAGCTCTTGGCCGCTTGCAGCGTAACCGTCACATGGCCGAACCGAGTCCACGGCGGCTATATAAGGAGCGTCGGTGCGCCTTCAGCACCACTTCGCTGTCCACCGTCACGAGGAGAGCAGGCTGACACACCGACCACGCGCCGGCTTCGACTTCTTCCGACAACAACACCGAGACTTTGCAAAAGTTTGCAAACATGCCGAGGTCTTTTCTCGTGGATTCCTTGATTTTAAGGGAGGCCAACGACAAGGGGAACGAGAACAACCCGCCGTTATTCCCGTACGCCGTGCACTCGCCGCACCACCCGCACGGGCTGCCGGGCTCCTGCCACTCCAGGAAAGCCGGGCTGCTGTGCTTCTGTCCGCTGTGCATGACCGCGTCGCAGCTGCACCCGTCACCGCCGACGCTGCCGCTGCTCAAGGCGTCTTTTCCGCCCTTCGGCTCGCAGTACTGTCACTCCGCCCTGTCGAGGCAACACTCTTCGTCCAACAGCGTCAACCTCAGCCACGCACCGGGGATATACCAAGCCGCGTACTCGGTGCCAGACCCAAGACAGTTCCACTGCATTTCCATCGGTGAGTAGACACTGATTTTCATCACTTTTGATCACGTGAATAAAGACACATTCCAGCACTTTTCTTTACACAAACAGTGGCTAAAAATCTCTCTTTTTTTCGCTTTTACAGAAAACAGCAACAGCAAACTTCAGAGCAGCAAGCGCATGCGCACAGCCTTCACCAGCACGCAACTTTTGGAGCTGGAGCGAGAGTTCACCTCCAACATGTACCTGTCCAGACTGAGGCGCATCGAGATCGCCACATACCTGAACTTGTCCGAGAAACAGGTGAAAATCTGGTTCCAGAACCGCCGAGTGAAGCACAAAAAGGAGGGCAAGAGCAGCGGCCAAAGGACTGGATCACATAACTGCAAATGCTCATCCCTGTCGACCGCGAGATGCTCGGAGGAAGAGGAGGATGACATGCCCATTTCTCCCTCCTCGTCCGAGAAAGAGGACGTGGACCTGTCCGTGTCCCCCTGAACTCTGTGCCCCCCACTCTGCCACCCCTGCGAAAGATTTTGGTCCTCATGATTTTGAATACAGCCAAAAAAAAAGACTGATCCACTTGTGTTCAGTCGTCTGTACATAGAGAGAGAATATTTAATCAGGGAATTGCCCTGAATTATTGTATAGCTGTATACATGTTGTACGTTTTGTATGTAGTTTTTTTCTGAAAACGGCCCATTTGTTGTTGCCAATCCGATGAGTATGATAGGCATATTTGTAAACCCAAATGACAAAAAAACAAAAACAATAGCAACATTGTTTATTTTGTATACATGGTGACTGGTTAGATTCATTCTATGTGGATGGAACTGTGACTTCAAATATGGAAAGCTAGAGAAATCCCCTCAATGCCACATCGCTGAAATCACTCTGAAATTATATCTTCAGTGTAATTGAAAAATATTTATTTATTTAAAAATGTTGATACTTAAATAAAAAATATTTCTGAGCGGAAGAATACGTTGTCTTGTGACTGAAATGTTTTTGGTTCTTTGCGCACAACCGAGTGCGCACGGTGGCGTGCGTAAACTCGGTTTATGAGTACAGGTTTGGACATTAAATTGTGTTTAAAAAGATGTTGTGAGAGGACAATTAGATAATGCCAAATGCTGTGCGATAGTCTTTAGTCAAAATGGTAATATGAATTACATCCTCGCACATTTAAACTTACACTGGGTGCACTGTACTGTATGTGGCACCATGTGCAGTGCATTGTTTCAGACGTAAGACTCAGTTTCTTTGTTTGAATATATTTTATGAGTATCTTATATGAAGGAGTAACTGCTCAAGGGTGTGTGGTGTTCAAAACCAAAAGTGATTGACAGGATTCATATTTTTATTCGCTCAAAGAGCCAAAATGTAATTGGGAATAGCAGCAGGAATTTCCATCCTGCTGCACATACAGACAGTATGCTTGTGTATGTAGAAGGAGCTCATTAGGACACATAAGCTCAGCTCCATGCTGGAGGAGTAAATCAAATGCTCAATAATCTTTATCACTCAGGGGTGATAAAGACATTGTTATGGGGTCCCTTTATGCGCTTTCCCTGGGGGACCCTCAACCCTGGTATCACTGCTTGGCCCTTTGGAGCTCTTTTCAAGTTTCATCCCTGCTGAAATGATCCGTCTCGTGTGACTGAGTTAATCATCACCGTGGGTGTATAATGGTGCATCATGAGTGTGCATATCTTAAAGATATCGATCTAACATGAAAATAAATGAGGAAAAGACACAGTTTGGTGTCCATGACCCATATTGTTCTTATTGTTGAGGCACCAGTGTGCTCAAGTTTATTGTCGGTTTTATGAGCTCCAGGTGGGATCTTTGACCTAATACAAGCCTCTTCAAATCAGCCAATATTATTTGTAAATAAAAGACATAATTATTAATTAGCATATCATTTATTTTTTCCATGTCAAATCATTATATCCCCTAAATGAAATAATATGCCACGTTAAAAATACGCAGCATCCTCAAATATAAAATCTGTCTTTTAGGCACAAGACTTCTGTTGGCTGTTCTGGTTCAAATTAATCTAAAAGAGTGTGTATTTATATTTTAACATTAGTTTAAAAAAAAAAATGTCATCAGATCACTGAAACATGTCTAAAAAAAAGACCAAACCAGGAGTTCAGCGTCGAGTTCCAGTTTTGTTCGCCTATTTTACGCACCGCTACAGCTGCCCTGTGACTGAAGCTGCGCGTCTCAAAATTATATTTCGTATGTTGAATAGACTTTAAATAATGTTTACTTCCTCGGAAACGTATCTCTGGAGTTCTTAAACGCAGTAAAAACTGTTCTTAAATTGCGTACAGCACATTATCTGCATCAGTGTGCCTTTTTTGGACGTGAAGTTTCACTTGTAAACTTTCATTTAATTGTTCACTTAACCATTTTAACAAAACTCTAATATTTGCATTTGTTAAGATATGGGATTAGACTATTTTGTTAATTGCACCAAAGAGCCCCATTTTGCTCACAACGTCCTCTGCAAAGCGCCCTTTATCCATTCAATAGCCCGGGGGTATGCGCCCTGGGGGAGCTTATACGCTCGGTGCTCCAAATGCTCAATTTATTTATTCTTAATTTTGTGCCGATCAATTCATTGAAGCAAAAAGGACTACGGTGTCTTTTTAAAAAGAAGAAAAGGGAATTGTGGACGTAACCTTGACGGAGCTGAGGAGAGGGCTCCCCTGACGCTGGAGAGCCGCTTGAGTCAACAGGCGCCCATCTAGCAGACTCGCCCTTGTCTTTATTCTGGCTAATTTTTTATTTACGGCTTTTCTTTGACATGTCTCTTATCTATCAGATTAAAAGAACAGCTTGTAACAAATCAGTCTGCACGATTTACAACAGCATTAAAAGGGGACAAAGGGAGCAGGCAGTCAGTACCTGAGAGTCTGGTAGACGGCGCGGCGCTGCAGCTGATTCGATGGTTTGAAAATACGCACGAAACAAAATACTTGAATCCTGAAAAAGAGCCTTTGTACGTTTCTTTAGAAATCAAGCAATTCTGCATGACAAAGGACAATTAATAAGCCGTCTTTTCACGACCAGCAGCTGGTTTCCCCGTCAAGGAAAGTTGGAAAAAATTCAGACTGAATGCGCGCAAAAGCCCTTTGCGCGCAGACAGCAACCCAAGGTGACCCATTTGGCACAGTTAAAATAACCAAGCCGAGGTAAAAGCGAGGGAACTGTCAAAAACATTTAAGCTGAAATATCTTGAAATTGCAAATCCCTTTATGTGGAGGGACGCTGCCGATGTGGGTTAGTCGTACAAAGGAGGTGGTTAAGTTGGAGAGGCTTTGGAAACGGACACGTGGCTTCTCAATGAGAGCTCTTTTGGACCCGCGTGGCTTGCTGTGGCACTGCACATTCAAACTACTTTAAACTTATCCAGCTTAGTAAATGCGTGCAGTAAACCCAACATGTTAACCTGCTAACTTTAACAAAATACTTTATAAACTTTTAAACACTTCAGTGCGTTTATAACGTGTTTGTTTACTGACTTTTAAAGCACAAAAGCTCTGCTGCTCCAGACTTCCACCCTCACTTGGAAATGCAGAGTACTGAGTTATTGTTGGAAGAGGGGAGACTGTTTTCAAGAGGATACTTTTTAAACAAGCATTTGATGGTTTAATGCACTTTTACATCCACGTTTTATTACTTTATGATGTGTGGTGCCGTGTTTTATTTTGCACGCAGCTGCTTTTCGCCAGTAATAGAGGAAAATAGATACTACTGCTTTAAATGTAGAAATGTGAGCACGTTTGAGTGAATTGAAAATGGCAAAGCTTTTACTTTTACATTAACATCGTTAAGGCCTGATACACATTCACTCTGTTTATATAACAGGTATTTTATTCTATGTTGGCGCAGCTTCATCCAAACAACTCGACCTGCATCGATGGACTGGAAACGGTTTCAGCTGCTCTCGATGTTTATTTGAAAATGACTGTGGCTAATGTGTGTGTGTGTGTGTGAGGGAGGGGGGGGGGGGAGAGCAGCAACACGTCTCATTACGAAGCCGTTAGTGGCGTCAGAGTGTGTTCAGCCTGCTCAAGTGGCGGCGAAAGGAAACCGTCCGCCGTCGCCTTGAACTGTTTTCTGCTGCAACATTTGAACCCATTCAGCTGTGCATAATCTGTTTAACAGCTAATCAGTAATGTAAGATGAAGGACTGGCACGCAGCTTCACTTTTTCCTCACTTTCCCCCCTCGGCTCTAATTGAATATTCAACGCGCGCACCGTGCTCTGCTTGCCTTTTTCAGCGTGCTCAGAATGCGCCTTTTTAATTCTCGGCCCGCATACACACAGGCGAGTGTCAAAGGTCGGGAAATAATGAACTGCGCAGACATGGAAGTGACCTCCAGCCGCACTGCCGAAATGAACACTTCTGAATGGCAAGTTTGGTCGAAACATTAGATGTGATATTTGGACAAAATTACAGTGGACTTTTTTGTGCCAATATTTGACTGTCACCTGCAACCATCAATATGAGGAGTCAAAGTGAGAATGAGAGGCCTGCCTGCTTACTGAGGTAACAAAAATAAACTGAGACTGTAAAATTAGGGAGATGTAAATGATAGATAAGTTGAAAGAAATCCCTCACATATCCTCGCCGCATCCGTGGTCTATTTCTCATTTAAAACGCACTCTTTTTGTGCATAATCCTCTGAGCTCTAATGTACATGCAGTGCATTGGCCTTTTATTCTGATTATTTTACGCGACAGCAGATGCAGTGTAATGGATGCAGCGTGGCAGCGCTTTGGTGTTACGGCAACGTGAAATCACGCAGGTCAGAGTTTATGTTGTTGAACAGGCCAGCGCACGTCCTTTTGGCGAATGCTACACGCGCACGAGCCACGCGTGCACACTCGCACGCACACCCCTACACACACATAAGCTACATAAGCGCAAAACTTATAGGTGTGTGCTGATAGACACGAGAATAAGTGTCGCTTCTCGGAACCGTTGTGTGTGTGTGTGAGTATTTTGGAGCACTTCACGTACCTGGAGCAGCCTTGGACTGTTTTCAGCAGGCAGCTCTGACTGCTTGTCCTGCAGTTTTAGTGTCTCGCTCAGATGTGCAATGTGGAGCAGGAGCGTCATCTGGTGGCAAGAAACAGAGATGGCTGATAAGCGTTAAGATGATTGTGATCCTCTCAAAATCCTGTTTTATTAATAGTTAAAGCAGCTTTTGGGACTGTGTAGCCCACACTATCGTTTTTGTAAAATACTCAAGGTAGGAAAAAAAGGGAGGCATGCTTTACAGGTCCCATCCACACCACGTGTAACTCAGTGCAGAATCACAACTGATCTTCAAAGGGCCCCATCGGTTTCAGGGGGCCCCTTTAATGCTACCCATTCACACAACAGCACCATGGCCTCTTTTATATCTCTGCTGTGAGTGAGCTGCCAAATGAATGACTGAAGGCTATGTAATTCTATAAAAAAAATAGATGAATTTCTATCATAAGTTGTCATACAGCTATTCACAGTTGGACCAAAAACACTCACTGACGACAAGGTCATTTGGAGATGTCTTCAGTGTCAGTTTGGAACATGAAATGACACCTGATGATTGTTACCCAGTCTTTTCCCTCTCAGATGATGTTTAACCCCTTGGTAACAAAAACACTAGTCCATAAAACTGTTGACAAAGTAGAGTTTGACTAAGTCAATTCTAATTTCTAACTTTTGAGTTGGATTTTACCACTTTGTTAGAATTTCAGATTAGAATGTTTAAATGAAAAGCCAAATGCTAGTAGAGCCATTGACTGATGTGATTTTCAGAGCTTTTTATTCTCATGACTTTCTGCTGTAACAAAAAGTGTTATGTACATCACTGCAGGTGCCATCATCAGATAATCAAGGCAAAACTCTCATCTCAAAATGTGTTTTTTTTTCTATGAATACAGACGCTCCAGTCAGTATCGACAAGTATACAAAAGTAACAAAACAACAACACTTATATCTCGTTTTGAATAAAATACTGTAATCATTCATCCAGTCCATCCAAACTACAGTATAAAAACACTGTCTCACACCTCAGTAACATCTGCATCTTTAAAAAAATACACTGTAACCTCCTTTGACATCCAAACTATGTTATGTTCACAGGCGTTCTGCCACAAATAGAACAAAAAGTAAAGACATCAGATCCCGTGTTTGTAAGATACCAAGAAAATCAGGAGCTACCATCATCGAACTTTGACTGAAAGCACCTTCAAAGCCCAGACACATCAAATACAGTCAGTGTGCACACACACAACCTCCAGTTTACTTTTCAAGACACCGAATACTCTTTACTCTTTTCTACAATACTGGTTCTCATTATTGTCAAAAACCAAACAACAAATACAAAAATGCCATAAAACACAAAGCAATTACAGAACATAAAGATACACATGAATTAAAGTCCTTCTGTGGGTAAATAGTTTTAAGTTCGTGATATATTTAAATCATGAAAGGGAATTTCCTTTTAAATATTAGTTTTTAAAAAAATCACATTGACATCAGCTTATCATGGAGCCAATAGCTACACACTGTATATCAAGTGTATGTTAATAAAGGAATAAATAAACACATCTTCATCTACATGTTCAGGTTCATGGCTGTTAAACTGTTTAACAGTTTAATTGTCAGTTCTTCATATGACCAGTTTATATGTTTATATGTTTTCCTGTATTCAGAGTCCTTAGTGTTTGAGACATATTTATGAGAGCAGGTCGTAATTTGACGAAGAATTAACCCTAGGTTTGTGACAGGTCATTTGGTTCAAATAATCCTTCTATATATCATAACTAGACATGTGTTTGAAATTACCTCATTCTGATTCTTCCGGGACAGCAGCAGAATCCAGTACTTCAAAATTTTGCAGAGACATTAAAAAAACAAACACACCTTTGATGAAGAGCAACAACATTTTTGGTCCAGATTTCCAGTGACCACCACAAACTGTGTTTGAGAAAGTTATTTTGGAAACAGAGGATGAAAAAGAAACATGTTTAAACAACC
>JBCAUF010000028.1:16230260-16242479 GCA_038406115.1 Haemulon aurolineatum
GTACCTTCTCTGGGTTTGATCTGCACAGGATCACCGCTGAAAAGCTGCTCTGTGTGGTTTAAAATAAACTCAACCACTGACTGTTGTATCCGCACCTCCTGGAAAGCCATGTCTCCGTTACCTGATGATGCCTCAATGTCTTTAGATCTAAGATAATTGCAGATGACAAAAAGAAATGTTAAAATCCTTTGAATTTCAGGAAAGAAATAACGCACATTTTCTACAAACTGCTACAGACATTCATGCATTTCCTTCAACATGAACTAGACAATGATTAAGAAATATTATGAATCAGGGGTTTCAAGCTCAGCTCACCTTAATAGATTTGGAGCCCAAACCAGGGCCAGGTTTCGTGTATGCATGTTTGTCTGGGTGCTCAAGGTGGCAAGGTGGGCCAAGTGCTTAGTGAGGAACTCCAGAGTCCTGTGGAGAGTCCATAAACACTTCTTGTCACATTTATTACAACATTTTTCTGAAAACAGGAATATCCGTTATACAGTTGTCCTTACTGCTGAGAGTGAAATGGTCTAAAACTCACCTGAAGTGAGGGATCGGCAGTTCTTTGATGACTCTCTGAACGTGTAAAAGTCTCTCATGATCCCCCTGGACCGTGACCACTTCCTGTGAAACGGACACCAAAGAGTTCACATCTGGGATCTTTGGATGCTTGATTCCGGCACCTCGCCAGCGACGTGTTAATTATTTATTTTCAGCTCGCGATTAGAGGTTGGAGAACTGTCTGGTGTCTGAACTGGACTTCCTCCAATTGCTACTCAACCCCAAATATGAGTCAAATTCTTTTTGTGGTCTTTGCAGCTCTCTTGAAATTCAGTCTAATGATCTTTAATTTGATTAGCAGTAAACAGGATCAATGTGTTGATGGACTTTAGGACGAAGCTATGGACCCACTGCATGGCCCCGCAGTCTCCCACCTGGCCTCCTAACCCAGTTATCCCTGCTGAACAACTGTAAACAGACACACTAGAGTCCGTGCAGTCAAACTCATGTGACTGAGGCCCAAACAGCTGAGCACGTTAGCTGCGTTTGTTAGTCATGGGTGAGGTCGTAAACAGATGTTGTTAAAGCGTGCTGTTGAGCAGTCTTGCGCCATTAGGAGTCCAAAGATAAACATCAAAATGGCAAATTAAAAGCGTTGTAATCAATACTCAACATCAGGCACTCAGTCTAAAAACGTACAGATCCTGCTGCCCTGTGCTCAGGAGTTCATTCCTTCCACAACAACTTGGTACACTGGAGTTTTCAGGCACGAGCAGCACACGGTGTATGAATGCCAAGGTATGCAAATGGCCCGTCAAGGTACACAGAAAGCTACACAGAAAGCATGAACCAGGTCTTACACTTAGGTTCGCCCGTTCCCTTCTCTCATGCTCCTCTCTGAAGTCTCATTCACATCTGCATTCCAGAAAATGCAGAAAGAAGCTTCTCTCTGGCACTAAATGTAGAGATTGTGTCACCCCTTGTTTTGACCTCATTCATCTCATTATACTTTAAAACATTTTTGCTCTTGCTTCATTACCCCCCTGTGTCCTAAACAGTCCAGAAACAAGCCAGAGTGGCATGGCAACAGGCAAGCCCACAGAAAACACACACATAAATCCACACATAAAGGATAAATCACATCATAAAAATTCAGTCTGTTCAAATCAATGCTGTCATATATTCAGGGCCATGTTTTTACAATTACAAAGCGCCAAAACAACAAAGAAACAATATAATTATTGTCTGGTTGACTTATACTGCTAATGGTGCTGTATTCTCCATGGAAGAGATGAAAACAGCTGATCAATTGATGAGGTCACATTCTAATAAATAAGGCTCATATAGTGCTGACACAAATATACAGTACTGAAGGACCATGTGGAATAAATCCTGCTCACTGACATCTGTTGTTGGCGTTACAATTCTGTCTGTTACTGATTACTGGTTGAAAAGCATGAATTCAGAATAGATCTGCCCTCAGACCTCTTCTAGGCCTCACAGGAACCTTTCTCTGTTCACTTGAGAAAAACCGTGATTGTGATTTGAATGTACTCACGGTGAATTTGCTGTATAGCTCATATGTGAGCAGAGGATTGGGTAGCTCCCTGAAGTACAGCTTACATAAGGAACCCACACAGTGGATGTCCTGGAGGTACACTTCCTTTGTAAGGTCAGGGCACGCCTCAGAGCTGAATTCCTGCCTGCGCACACACACACACACACAAACACAGAGTTAGCTCAATACTTTGATTGTTTGACACCCATCAGCTTAGATTGAAGTCTATCCAGTTCGACTAATGTTGTCATGGCAAAATAAACAGCAACAAAGACACTAAACAAGCTAATCTGAGGAGAGAATATTACTCAAATTAAATAGAATAAATATAATAACGATTTATTCGCCCATGTGGCTATAAATTAGCAGGACTAACATTAAACTAAATTAATGGGCATGGTTTGAGATAATAACATTTGATTTAGCGAAGCATCAATTTTTACTGAACAACAGCAGCTGCTCCAAACAGGATGTATTCGCCAGTAAACTAATTATAGAGGTTGTGACAGAGTTGACACATACAGCACATACCCAATTTTAAACACTCATACTTTGTAATGAGATCAAAATCTTACAGTCGCTAATATTGTCGATGACCCCAGGTTTTGAAAGCCTAATTGTCGGTGAATCATGTTGCATAAGTACCTGAGACGCTGGATATTTGAGGTGACCCCCGACAGTCTGTAGATCCCGTCCACAATCCCATGCTCCTCAATAAACTCTGCACATTTCTTCAGAACCTGAGGGACTGAAGTTAAGACATCGCGTTAGTCATATACTGTTAGAGATCCATATTAATGTAATGTATTTATTTTGTCCCGTTTCAGCTCTTTTACACTGCATGTATGCACACTTCATGACTTGATCGACACACCAAATCTTAACGGCAGGAGAAGGAAACAACTGTAAATTTAAAGTTTCAGCAGTAACAATGCACATACAGTAAGATTGACTTCATGGTATAGGGTTTGTTCCACTATGTCTGTTTTCTATTCCTTAGGGCCACTGATTGTAGGTGGACTTTGACAGGAAGTTAAAAATGGTTTGTTTGTTTCAGAGGAAGGTTGACACACCCAGTCCTTGTAGCTGGTATTACTTACGACATTTCCTCTAATAGAAAACGGCTTTTGAAATGTTACCACTGACCTACAGTGCGCAGCTCTCTGAACTACAGTGCATCACCTTCTGTGCACAACTGTGTTTGGCAACACTTTTAGAAAAAAAAAAAAACCCAAACAGATTTAACTGTGGCTTTCAAGCTAAATCACATGCTCTAATTCAGTCTGACCACAACTTCCCTTTAGCTAATATCGAAAATAACAAATAATTTCATATCAACATTCTTGGAAAAAGGATGAGTTGTGTTGTATTTTTGATTGCATGGGGATTTCTTCTTAAGTGCAGACAATTAAGAGCAGCCATCTTTTTAATATAGTTAAATAGTAGATATAAAAAAAATTACTTTGAATTGGATTCAATAGCTCTTCATATTCTCTTACACTGGATCAACAAATTGACTTTTAACTGCTAAGCAGTGTGTGCTATTAAGTAATTATTAGTATGTGTCAGTGCAAGTTTACAGAAGATATAATCATGTTTGAAAATCAATAGTTAATATGACATAATTGTCTTCTATGCATTTGAAAAAATGTTTTAATGTCTTTAGGGAGTTTCATTTCCCAGAATGAACATAATTTTGTTCCATGATGTCCTAATAATTAGCTCGTCTGTTGGTGTTAAGTACAAAGCTTGTCATCTTGGAAGCAGCAATCTTCCTCGACAAAAATAAAGAATAATCTCAGTGACGGTTCGCTTCTCAGTAATCATAGCGGACACCAAGAATCTGCCATTTACATTCTCATCTATTTGACTTAATTGGACTTTCAGTGACATGCCTGTGGTCAAACGCTGGATGGCAAACAACTCTGGAGCCTTCATTTAGTGCCTCTCTGTCTGCACTGAGGGAAGAGTTCTGCTTCTTGTAGACTGGCAACAAAATATAGTTTGATTTTTGACTGATTTTGAAAGATAAAACGCATGAAATTAAATCAGTGCATGATGAGTGGTGAGCAAGACTTTAAGTTGCAATTTGACTCGGCCTGAACGCGGAGTCAACAGATGCAAGTTATTTGTTTCTACAGTAATGTTAAATGTACCCTTAAATGCTGAAACTGCAGCAGCTGCTTGCTCAGTGGTTGGCTTTACAGCAACCCCTCACAGTAGTCTCTCTTTTTCAGGTTTTATGCACATATTTTATGGCAACATTGTTGTATGCAGACTTTAAAGGTTCAGGGCCAGGTTGACAAAACCTTGTTATAAAATTGATGATGTGAAAAGCTCAAGTTTGTGTATTTCTAAGTCTGCCTTCCTCCAGCGAAGACATGTTTGTACTTTGGAGAGTTGCTTTCCTGAGATTACTGTAGTATAGCAGCAACAAATGTTACTGATTTAGAGAACTACTGTACATAATCATGAGGTGTGAGTTTATTATTTGAGATGTTGAAATGTTTAATCTTACCAACGTGAAATCTCAAGAGTATTTCCCTCACGTCTGCCAAGAGATTGTGTATAAGCGAGCAACTTTGTACAGTATTGTTGTCATTTGCTCAAGTTGGGTAAAAAAGGGAATTCAATATTACGTCAGCACTGGCTTTTCAGTGCAGGGAACATGTGGGCATCAGGTACACTTTAATACTATGCTAACAGATACATTTCAATACTATAAGGTCACTATATCTGAACTTAACATTTACTTTGAGTGTCTGTCAGTAGCTTCAAGTGGTGTTCAGTTATTCTCATGGGTAATGCACTCACAGTCTAAAACACAATATGTCTGCTGGACACCCATGATGGTGGGGTATGACCCAAACCTCCTCCCTCACTTCCTGCCCTGAATGCCCCGCCTTACAGAGGGTCCACTTTAACAGGTCTTCCTTAAAGTTATCCTCAATACAGCTATTCGTACGCCTCTGCACGTGGGAGACTTATGTTTCTTTTGACACATGATGGTGCCCCCCAAAGAAAAATCACACAAGATGCTTGTAAAAAAAAAAAAGAAAAAAAAAAAGAACAGGTCATACAACCAGAAGAATGAAAAAAAGAATGAAGGGGTGAAAGAATATAACCCTCTCAAACAAACCTAAACACATATTTGAATATTCGATGATTCGTTTTGGGCCAACTTTCTTTTTCCTTGGCTCATTATTTTCTCTCATCCATAGACAGCAGCAGCACCGCCCAGTCTTTTGTTAGACACAAAACTAGTCATAGGAACTATAGTCACCGTAGGAAATTGACACGAAAAATGCAAGAGCCACACCCAGAGACACAAATGACCATTTATGTAGCCAATGGGTGAATGAATGGCCTTATTAAATGTAAAACACATGTATACCTATATTCATATATGTAACAAACCTGGAACAATACCTGCATTTGTAATGTATAGACACTTTTATTGTCTTAATTTCACCACATATTGTGTAATTAAAGGTTATGATAGCTATAATAATCTAGGAAATGATTGATAAAGGTCAGTTTTAAATGTTATCATCTATGTATGAGTCAAGTAACTGGTGAAGGAAATAACCTCTAGTTTGATGATAGCTGCTTATAAAGGAGAAAAAAGAAAAGGAAGCAAAATAAAACATTTACCATCTTGTCCTGAATTCTGGAGATGTTCTATCAGGTCACAGCCGAACGCATTTTCACTTCCTTTCTTTTTGGCCTTCTGCTTAGTCCCTTTATTCTTCATGTGGCTCCAGTTAGTAGTCCAGATGATTAAAACAAACAGATCCTTGGAGGCACGGCGATCGATCCATATGACCCCGAGAGGAGGTTGAGTTTGTAGGTCAGAAAAAGCAGCCGCATAGAAATCCCAGCAGTCAGCTCCCAAAAGTCTGCATCCGCTCACATTCTGACTAACCACACTGTAGGAGGCTGAGAGCAGAAGTGACGTCACATTTTGAACTTTAAGTCCTTTAAGTTGTCATTACTTCAGGTGGCGATCAAAGAAAAGACGTGGTGAGACTGCCGCTTCGCCGGGACGTGGCAGGCGGCTGCTTTATCTCTGAAGGATTTGCAGAAACAGCATTAGAATCGGTCGGTTTCCTGTTGTTTTTTTACCCCCAGCCAATCTCTCTCCCTCTCTCCGCTCCTTTTTATCTCCTCCTCTTTTCCTTCATTCCACACAGTCTCCCCTTTTCACTGGCTTCTCTGTTGCTGTGGAGGCATACATGTATCGAGAGAGGAAAACCCCCCCCCGGGAACATTAGTTTTTACTTTAAATTTGATTTCCCCTCTGAGATTTTTCAAATATTCTATGTTTAGAGATGAACTCGTGGCAGTGGTGTGGCAGGGATTTTTGAAATGTTGAGACTGTGTAAAGGGGAGGGAATTGAAGCGAGGGGAGGAGAACAGCTGACTTCTGTTTCTCTCCTAGTTTAGGAATTACTGACCTCTTTTATCCATTTTTTTTTTCATGTGCCCAAACTCTGAGCTAACGGGAAAGCTGCTCTCTGCCTTCCTGAATGCTCCCAATGTATACAATTTCCTGTGCAGAGAGCCCGGGCTCGAAAACAAAAACAGACGGGTTCTGAAGGAAGAGGGAAGTGGGAGGTGACTGAAGTGAGGGCCTGAAGGGCACAGATGGGAAATGGGGGGAGACTGAGGGGGGTTGGGGTGAGGAGATGGACGACGCACATGGTTCTCGTTACTAACTGCTATGCTTTTCATGTTTTCTTTTTTCAAATTGTAGCCCAGCTTTATCACAAAGACATATCAAATTAATGTAGTAGATGTATGGCATTGATGTTAAAATTGCAAAGCACACTGTGTTTTCATCTAGGGCTCCAAGGATCTTTGTTACTTCCTGTCTTGAGTAAATGTAATCCAATTACATCCCTGCCCTCCCCTGAGAAAGAGCACAAAAAGCCCTGTGCGTAGAGATGATGCATTCCTCATATTTGTAGCCATTTAACAGCTTCACATGGAAAATTATAGATCTTAAAACCCAAACTCCATAAATTGAGGTTTTTGTCAAAATTGTCGTTTTATAGCTGAAAAGTCCTGAACTTTCCTTGAGGAGATATTTTAACACTTAATCACTACTTGCAGTCTATCTAAGCCTGTAGGAGCACTGTCAAACCACTACAGTAATTTACTGCATTGGGGACATTTTTCAAAACTTTGACACAAGAACTGAAGCAAACAGAGTGTTCAAATGTCTGCTGCAAACTTAAACAACTTTTGACACAAAGTCTCTGAAAACACTCACTTATTAGAGTTCTGGGGTTTTGGGGGGGGGGGGGGGGATTGCAGCGAAGAAAATGATGAGAGATTTAAGTGTGAACCGAAGTTATTCACATTTTTCTTGCATGTTTTCATTGAGACTGTTTCTGTTTGCAGATTAAGCATTGAATACATCCATCTGCTGTCACTCCTTATTTCTATTCATGATAATGGGGAGCCTATCTTAGCATGCATTGGCTCAAAGGAAACGCGACTGATAACACACACACACACACACACACACACACATATCAGAAGGCACTGTAGAGTTCAGCTGACCTGCATGACTTTAAACTGTGGGAGAAAACTGGAGCACCCAGAGGAAACTTGTAGAAATCTGCACAGAAAGGACCCAGGATCTTGTTGCACAGAGGAACACAGAGCTGCTGGGCTGACCTGAAATACTTCAAAAGAATAATTTCACATTTTCAGGCCTACTTTCCATCAACTTCTTATTTTATGAACCATGTGTGAACTCAATCAAGAAGTTGGGGCATATAGGTTAAGTGTGGAGGACTTTACATTTAATTCAAAGTAATATGGCATTGCTTTTACATTAATTATTGCTCTCCTTGCTGTTGCAGGCAGTATAGTACACATCTTTGAACATGTCTGAATGGACTAGTTTGTGGAATAGATCATAGTGTTCTGGCTTGCAGAGTTGATATTTTTGTGCTGAATGCGTTTTGTGAATGTCACATGTGAGCTACATGACCAGGCCTGGCCTCCACAAGACAAAGCTTTCTTTCTGCACCATAGGAAGAGGAGATGACATCATATTGTCCATACAAAGCCTCAGACATCCCGCTCTTTCTTTGCACTGGTCAAAAAAAAAAAAGAAAAAGAAAAAGGGTCTGGGAGAAGACATTTCATCGTATCTGAATAATAAGGCGTTATTCTTGTTCTTACTTTTAGTACATGTCCTCAGAGTGATGCAGTGTTTTGGGAGATCTGCAGCATAATTCAGCCACTGCTAAATGCCACAGAGTGGAAATGATGCAATGACAGAAACAGACAATATATTCCTTATATACAAAACGCTGAATATAATGCATTTTTAATTCAATTTCATGTAACAATAAACAGTACTTATGCTAATGCTAATACATTTTATGTCCATCAAGACCAGCACAGGCACTGGTGTTTGAGTTATTTTGTAATGACTTCCTATTAAAAAAAAAAAACCCTCAATAATTTACTTGTGTCTAACTGTTTAATCTGTTAGGAAAACCAACAACATACTGAATGTCAAATCCTCAAACAGCCGGCCTCAATCTTGAGAGAAATTTGTGGCTTGGCATTTTGACACTACACATAATGTGGTTACTGTACTGCTCCAAATAAATAAAACTGAACCATTATACAGGGAAAACATGGTGAAAATTTAACCATAAATGGAGGATTTCACTTGGCCTCAGAAGTAAATTTAGGGTATTGTGTTGCTCCATTCATGTTTGGGATGCCAATGTGTTATGGAGGGACTGAACTGCCTCTTAGAGGAATACAAGGGTCTGATTTGATTGACCAAGTCATGTTGTGTCCAACCTAATCCAAGCCCTCTTACAACTGCATCACGTCTGAAACACTGCAACATAAAGAGCCTTTGCATTTACATTCACCTCCAAGAGAAGAAAATAGTAACTCTTTGTTTATCAAAATATTTTTTTGTTTCATAGGACAAGCAAACGTGTGTGATTTGTCTGTATTTTCTTTCAAAATAAGCCCTCTTCAGCTCACATTTGTTGTTTTCCCTGACATCTTCCCACAAAGACTCCATCACATTGTTAATATGATGTAATTAGGCTTATGCTGTGAATTTCCAACAATAAAACCTATCTTTCGATAATTAACAAGGGCAAATGAGCTCACTAGTTCCAGTCGTCTTTCAAAGAGTGGATATTGTGTTAACAGGGACCTCCTGTGGTCAGCCTCATGTACTGCAGGCTGGTTTGGTGGGACTGCATATATCACAAATTCCACTAACTACATGGCAGCTCAGTGACTAAGTTACAGTCTTCTAAATGCGCAGAATTAAGTTTATCCTTACAGCATCCAAAGTAGGGGTTTGAGCAAGTGGGGTGGTCAGGCTCTGGTGTAGATCAAGAGGTGGCAGTAGGAACATGTGCAGTTTAAGTGTGATTCGATTTTGTACTATCAAATACAGTCATGGAAAAAATTATTAGACCACCATTGTTTTCTTCCATTTCTGGTTCAGTTTAATGCCTGTTACAACTAAAGGTACATTTGTTTGGACAAACATAATGCTGACAACAAAAATAGCTCATAAGAGATTAATTTAAGAGCTATTATCTACAGTAGCCATTGATGCAAAAACTTGAGTGATTTAGGTCAATCAAGCAAACCAAGGAAAATAGCTCGATATCAGCTCTTAAACTAAACTCTTATGAGATACTTCTGTTGTCATCATGTTTGTACCACGCATTTAAAATAAGAAATTGAAGAAAACAAAGGTGGTCTAATAATTTTTTCCATGACTGTATGAGAATGTGAATGTTGTAACACGCTACAAACACTTGGGGAAATCGTGGAATGAAAAACTAATCTTTTATTGTACCGATTAGTCCAACTAACAAATCACACTCATTACAGATAGTGTAATTTACCACATTTACCAAGCATGAGTTATTCTCTCAACAATCATCTGAATTGTCTCACTCACAGTATTTGTTGCGAATAAGTAGCCCTCATTGATTATGAGACTTGTCCAGATTCATACATAAAACAAACAGTCTTTTCTTCAGGTGCATAGCAGATAAATAAAAATTGTAGCGCCAACAACTGTAGATTTTTTTGCTCAGAAAGACATAAACCCATTAGACAATTCATTAGAAAAAATACAATTTATTACACATGTGTTCTAAAGAGAAAATAATCCTATTGCAATGTATGATCTCAATTTCTATCATGTTCTGGGTTCTCCCATCAGCACAACCAAAACATGACATATCATCCCAAATCAACATATCAACATTCAAAATAAACCCACCTAATGACATTCTGAGTGAATATGGCAACGCTTTGAATTTCATACAATGATTCATATTATGTAGGCTACTAATTCAAATTAATGATGTCAGTAAATTGATGCTACAATATTACCACAAATTTCAGTAAGCAAATTGCAACAATGTTTGTTCGTTAAACTTAGTAATATTGCTCAGTCTTGAAAGAAATAACGATTTGCTGGTCAGATAAGTAAAGATGAAGCATATTGTACTGTAGTTACAACCTTCCAGCTTGTACACTACCATTAAAATGAGCAGAAACAAACAAATTTGATATGCGATATTGTTGGCAGCATGCAATTATCAATGTTCGAGTATGCCGATTTTTCTAGATTGAAACGTCTTCACATCCAAGAAGAAGTTATATTGATTGGTCTCAAAACACTACAATTTTAAAATGTTTAAGAAATAAATAAGAATCCACCACCCATTAATTCCTGCTTAAATATCAGACATGTAAGGCCTTGTAAAGAAAAACATGCTATATAACAAATCATATTCCATCATTATGGCTCACAACACCACTTTTCAAGACAAAAACAATGTTTATCCAGGTTTTTAAGTTCTGTAAATGAAGCCAGTTATAAATAAATCCCAAAGCAGCCTAAGCCCTTTTTGTAGCAATAAATCAGAGGTTTACAGTGTCTCCCAAATCCAAAGAACAGAAATAAGGACTAATTAAATCTAATAGGCCGTTTGACACATCAGAGGAAATGCACACATTCACATTCCTGACACTTGGTCACTAATGTTAATATATATTAACACCATTTTCAAAATAATATATTTCAATTGAGTATCACTTGATATGATTGGTCCTATATAATTATTGCCTCTCAGTGGCCTTTCAGATTTTCGTCGAAGGTTTTTCATCTGTTCTTTGCTGTAAGACTAATATAGAACTATATTGTAATTCCCTCGCAAAGCGATTATGTTTACATTTTTTTATCCCTTACTTTATGACACAGAGCAATAACATTACCAACAGGTTTGAAATGAGGAAGACCTCGGATATCCAATATTAAAATTACTAAGATATCATTAATATGTTCATATTGATTTCTTTTTTAGTCAATGACAATTACGACATTGTTGGCATTAGTTATTAGCTTTACATTAGCTTACTGATAAGCCAATATCAAATCACAGTTCTGTTGCCATTTTGTCTTTCAGCCATCGTGTTATCAAAAGTGAATTCATGCAGCTTTAATGCACATTACAACATGAACTGATCCAATGTTCCCATCAGATTACACATCGTCTTTGACTTGACTTTATGACTAACATGTCAGTGTCATAAAATCAAGTCTAGAGTTACGAATGAATCATCTCATTGCCTTGAAGAGTCCAAGAAGCTTTGAATCAAATGTAAACATTAACTTAACCTTGACAGGCTCTGCACACCTACAAAGATGTTATCAGTTATTGGCTCATTAGACATCTGCTCAGGTTAAAAGGTGCAAACAGTCCTGTCCTAACAGGAGCAACAAGTCTAACAGGAGTGTGAGGGAGATAATCTGATAAACAGTTAATGCATCACAGTCCGTCACTCTAAGACAGTTCTGAGACACGGTCTAATTAGCAAAAAAGTGACAGCACCCCTATCTGGGGTTTTGGCGATCAATTCTAAATACAGGAATATTTATAGGCCAAATTATTTATTTGACCAAAGCCAACTATTACTTGAAAAAAAAAGTATTTCGTTTTGGCAGTCTGGTCACAACATAAAGAAATTAAGGCTGCATGCTATGCAAAAATATGCAAAGCTGTTAGTTGCCATTTGAACTTTAACTTTTTTGAATATGTAAATTAAAGCAATGTGCATTCTGTATGCTCAATATGATGCCT
>JBCAUF010000028.1:16370246-16406267 GCA_038406115.1 Haemulon aurolineatum
CTATATTTTTCATTTTAGTTTTGTTTTCATGTTGTTAAACCAGCCACTTAAAGACTTTTGAATGCTGTGTGTGTGTGACAGTGTGTGAGTGTGTGTGTGTGTGTGTGTTCTCCGTTGCCAAAACTTTCAATTTGTAATCTCATTTTGCCTCCAAGTAGCGGTTATAAATATCTACTGTGAGTCTAGCGTTTAATGACCAGTTTCTTCTTTCACATTGCTTGTTGCTTGCCCTTTACAATTTCAAGCTGTACATCAACAACAAGGCCCTCAGATAAGATAAAACTTTAATGATCATTGTGGGGAAACTGGGCATTGGCTTGCATGGGGAAGGGCCAGTCATCAGGGTCAAAGGACACACAGTGTACTTTTCTAGTAGAGTGGCTGTCGGTTCCTGCAACCTGCAAACTATTTTTTAAATCAGTTTACACTGAGAGCTAGTGGGGGTAAATGCTGCCATGCTTATATATGTTCTTACAATCTGAAGAATGGTAATATTTACCCATAGCAAGATTAAAACAATATTCAAATATTTCACTTGAATTTTCTTTGAGCACGGCAGGCAATGTGTTAACTTCACCACTCCCAGCTGATGTTTGGCTCCCTCTGCTGTTCACCAAGTGCCACTGCCCTTTCCCCCCCACCAAACGTACAGTACAGTATATGGCTTGTTTGCAAATGGCAAAAACTGAAAATATAAAACTGGCACATATCAAATGCCACACAGCAATGAGAGCAAGCAATGTGAAAGAAGAAAAAACAGATCATTCAGTTTTAAGATTTCATATCTATTTTTTTTTTAATCTCAACCTATTTGTATATTTCATTCAGACGATCAAACATCGAAATGTGATTGCATTTTATATCTTTGAATCCTCCAAACTGTATAAATGTAAGACAAAAAATAAAACTTGCAGATGTAGCCTTTACTGTATATGTATAGAACATTTCAGGTATTTTAAAGGGTTCTCTTAGGATGCACTCACAACCACCAGGTCTTTGCAGTAATAGTATAAATAGTATATTTTAATAGACCATTGTGTATATACTGTATCTGTGCAATGTAGGAGAGAAAAACTATGAATATTCTGTATAGTTGCTGTATGTACTGATAGGCACTTGATAGGCATATTCCCTATATCCCACAAGGTACTGTATACTCTAGCTGCAATTACGTCTTTATCAAACTATCTGAAAATGTATTCTTCATCTGTGTGGAGATGGTGATACTTAAATATATATAGAATATTTGTAAGAAGTTATCTATTTCACTCTTATGTGTATTGTAGAAGGCCAAAGAAATGCAGTTATGGTTTTCATGTGTTTTCTGTATTCTACTCTTAACTTTGTGACTTTATTCAAGCTTAAATAAAAAATCTGACTTGTGTGGAGACGGACTGAAAGACAAACAGGAAGACAGACACATGCTTATCAGAATAAAATGAACCTGTTCCTTACTCAACACGACCCTCACCATTACTATCTTCCATTTCCTTGTTTTCATCTCAATGCAAAGCACGTAAGCATATATATTACACTGTGAAATATGACTCAATAACTGACTATCCTTTATCCAGTTGCGTGAAGCTATGTATGTATAAACAACACCACTATGATCACCATAAAAAAAGCAGGAGGAAGTCTGAAATAAAGAAGTATAACGATGAATTAAACATACTGCAAGAAGGACAACAATGTACTGTAGACCCTGTGTCTCTACACTAAGATAAACAAAACATGAACAGTAATATATTTGAAATACAATACAAACAGCTGCAGGCTCAAAGCTATTATCTACTTTTCAATATGTTTTGTTCTGGAAAATATGCGAACACTTTGCAAACATAAAGCCTATTTTTTATTTTATTTTTTTCAAACTAACCACTAGAAGAAGCACGATTGAGATAAGGACTTATTTTTCTGGATAATGTTGCAACTTCTCAACAATTTTCAACCGACTGTTTGCAACACTGAGAAAAGAGAATTAAGCACCACCACGAGTAGCTGAAGCAGTAAGGAATATATAACTATGGACAGTGAAGAGCGTGTGATGCCAATGCAACAGGGGATGGAGGGGAGGAGGAGGGGGAGAGAAGCCTGGGCGTATGCGGTAGCATGTTATGACACACTGGAAAGAAAGTTCTTCCCCTTCCAAGCCTGGTCTTCTATCAAACACCTTATGATACAAGAACTCAACTGACAATGGGACGAGTTATTAGCCCTCATCCAGATAACGCTGAGATTGGCTACTTTTGTTATTCCAAACAAAAAAAAAAGATAGAGAAACAATTGATAGTGTAATTCTGAAATCAAATATTTCAAAAAACCAACATCAAGCTACTTAACCTACTATTTAGACCAATGATACCACAAAGCTGGTTGTACTCATCTAGCTACAGTCAATAGTGCATTTGATATATGTGTTTACACAAAATATGTAAAATTTAGGTGCCATGAAGGAATGCTAGGTTACTGAATACACACATTACACTGAAACAATTCAATTAATGTCTCTGCCTTTGCTTTTCGAAAGAAGTGATGATGTTAGTTTGGCAGTGTTTAACTTGGTACTGAACAGACAACAAACACCAACATCATGAGCTGTGTGCCATACATGTGGCAGTACTGTTGGAAAGAGATCTCGGCAGTTGCTTACATATTCTATTTAGTGCATTGTCTGTTAAGGCATGAGATTACCCTCCACGTGCTGTGTAGAGACAAATATAGCACTAGCATGCAGCAATATTGCCATCCTGGCAACAACAGCTACAAACAGGAACCATACAATTTAGGCTTATATGCACACCATAGGAGACAGGCCCAATCAAATGTTAAATAATGTGCTACTTTTACTGCGGACTAGCCTCGCGATTTTTCTTTTCAGTGTGTTTCTCGTGTGTGTCGATATTTTCTCTTTTTAGCTGAGGAGAAACCGGGATACAGAATCTCTCTCACATGTTCGTCACTTGACTTCACTTCAACTGACTCCACAGGAAATCTAGTAGCAATTATATGAAGTTTAGCATTGAAAATGCTGGACACAACTCCTCCAAACGGGTACGGTGATGTCAACGGCACTTGACCTCGGCTTTAATCGAATCTCAGAACAAACGTCACAGGTGCCACATTAGCCCAAAAGGTTTGGAGAGCTGCTTCTCATAGTACCTGCGTTGCATATTGCTAAGGAAGCCCTACAGTTCAGATATTCCACTTATCAACAGTTTGATTAGGCTATATACCACACACAGACACTCACAGACATACGAACACTAAGGAAGTGACACAACCGTGTACAACTGACAGACAGATATCAAAGAAGCTGCATTCCATCACCTCCCAACACCTTTAACCACAGAAAGTTGTTCTAGGACACTCATATCATTTATGTTACACACACACACACATTATAAATGTATTATTATTATTAATAATATAATAATAGTTATTATTACCTCCGCCAACGGGAGTTGGACGGGAGTTGTGTTTATTATTACTGTTGTTGTTTCACTGTTAATGTTGTTTGGCTTGGATGTTCTTGTAGGAAAATTCTGTCTGTTTGTAAAGAAATGCAATTGAATAACTGTTATAGGGAGCTGACTCCATAAAAGAATGAATTCAAAGGTTAAAACATAGATGAGCACACGTAATGGTACATATTTAAATAAAAATAAATGCTTGCATTAACACGGCACGAGTATATACTGTAGGTAACTGCAAGCAATAACAAAAGCCAAGAACCGCTGAATTACTTAATGAATAAATTGAAACAAAGCTATTCTATTACATGTGAACTCTACAACCAAATGTTAGATTTAAAAAAAAATCCTCTTTTCTAAAACTATAATATCTCTGTTAACAGTAGTGCACTTATTGGTTTAAGCAGTGCAACATATATGCAAGAAAATAATGCAGTCCACTTATCAAGATTTAAAAAAATGTTTTTTTTTTCCTTTGAAATTGAATAAAAGAAAATCATAGAAGTTCATTTAAGGAAAATGATTAAATATTAAGCACAGGCATTTTAAGAAAATGTGCAAAGTAGCACTTTGTTTTTTTTTGTTTTTTTTGTTAATCTACAGCAGGTCTTTTTAAGACCACTGTATGCAGTTATTCTTTTAACAATACAACTACGAAAGTGTTTGCTCACATAAATGAGCAAATCCTTCAGATTGCAGTTGCAGGCAGTTGCATGTGTGTGTGTGTGTGTCCTATTTTGAGTAAAAAGCAATTACAAAACAATTCAAATATCAGAAATGAGCCTTAAGTGATGTGATGCATGGATGACAACTTGCGCACACTAGCTTCCAAATCTATTCTGTACATGCTGTGTCTAGGTTTTTTAGAAAAATCAGGAATGTATACTATTGTCTAGAAAGTCCATCTGCAACTTGTGGTATATTACGAAACAGTGTGATTTGAATGGAGCTACTTGTTTTCCTTTGACACTGTATTTCCTTTCAAAACGTTGCATGCCATTTGAGCCTTTAGGGAGAGCCAATACATGAAGAGTAATGCATTTGATCCCACTTGCTGAAATAGCTTTGCAATAGTATTGAAGTGGTTATACAGGTGTTCTAAGGTGACAATGGCATTTATTTCCAATTTAAATTTGATTCAAATGAAACCCCACCCTCTTTAACACTGTTCCAATCAACAACGAGCCTAACCCCCCCGTCCCACCCTCAAATATTATATTATTATAATTCGTTCATCAAATTAAAACCATGTAGGCTACTCAATAACAACAATAGTTAAAGTGACAAATCCTTTTTTAATCTACATCCCATAACAGTCAGGTGCAAGTTGAGGAGCAGCAATTATGAAGGAGAGAGTTTAGTCGCATATGCCAGCCTGCCATAACTGTGAGTGTGAAAGGCTAAAAAAAACCATCAGCAAAAGAATCTTTCTTTTTTTCTCATGTTTTGAAATGGAAGAGGTCTACTAGCCTTAACAGTCTTTTAAGATATTAGTGGCAGTGTATGCAAATGAGTTAAACTCCAAACTTCAGAAAAAAAGAAACATATTTTTGCTCAAATACTGTCTCATCAACACACCCTAATTTAGTAAACTGAACCATCAAAATGCATGGACAACAATTACAAAACATATGAGAAATATTTGTCCCTGTCACCACTGACAGGAAGTTACATTTCAGTAAAATGATTGAAATTGGTACCTTGACAACAGCTGCATTATAATCCCTTAATACCATAGGAATAAATAAAACCCACTGTCAAATTAACTACTCTCCTTTTTTATTTTACATAAGAAGGCAATCTTGTGACCATCAGTATTTTTAGAGGGAATATGTAGCCCGACCCCAGATGATTTTTTGTTATTGTTGTTGTAAATTATACCACAGTAAGCTTGGACATCTATAGTTTCCAAACTGGTCAGTATGGGTTCACAACTGCCATGATTTATGTCTCGTGGCAAGGTACACACACACACACACACACACACACACACACACACACACACACACACACACACGGACAAACAAACAAACAGACACATGCAAATACACAGACGCTCAAACATATGCACATGTATATTCATTCAGACATATCTACGCTAAAGGTGTGTTTGTGTGTATGTGTTTCTTTCGTAGGCCTTTCGGTAGTGTTCAACACATAAATCAGTATTTTAGGAAAGCATACATTTAGAGGCCTGTAGTTAGGATCCATCCAGTAGATCAATATCAAACTACTAAGCCTTAAGGCCACCATCTTTTTTTTCTTTTAGAATAACAAAAAAAAAAAAAAAAAAAATCTTTTTTTTTGGGAAACTTAATGTGCCAGTGTCTATACTCATTACTCTTCATACCTCAAAACAAGAAAAGGAAAATCTAGTGCCATTTTATTTGTCATTCTTTTTGAAAGAAGTTTATCTATTAGTACTTATCCATCGGAGACATGCATTCGCATGTGGTCATTGAAGTGCTCCATTTGGTCGAACTTGGCAGGGCAGACGGAGCACACGTAGGTGGTCCCTTCTTGGCAGCTCGCTTCTGCAGCTACACCCACTCCTGTTCCAACCCCAGCCCCTACTCCAGCACCTCCGCTCACTGGCATGGCGAGGGCCACCACTCCAGCTCCAGGCTCAGGGACAGCCATTGGGATGGGGATGGAGACCGGGCCCGGGGTGCCGGCGCTCCCCGACAGGCCTGTGATGGCGCTGCCTGTGCTGTGCAGGGCCATGTGCCTCTCCAGTAGGGTCTTGTGTGAGAACTTCTTCTTGCAGATGTAGCACTCATAGGACTTCTCTCCACGGTGCAGCCGCATGTGGACATTGAGAGAGCTCTTCTGGGTGAAACGCTTGTTGCAGATGCTGCACTGGTAGGCCCGCACCCCTGTGTGTGTCACCATGTGTTTGATTAAGTAATCCTTCAGGGAGAACGAGCGCCAGCAGATGCTGCACTGATGAGGCTTCTCACCTGGATGTACATGCAAGACATAAGCATTAAGGGGGGAAAAAAAAAGAAGAGACACATTTTGAGGATTAGGTTAACAAAATATGGAAGACCCTGTGCAGCAACATTGGACGCCTGAAGCCAGCGGTGTTTCTTTTCCAGTACAGGAACACACCTCAGGCAAGAATTATTCAAACCTGTATTAGCTTTGTTATGATGCTGATTTTACTAGGTGCTGTGCGCTTCAGCTTTGAGAGAAAAAGGTTTCCTATAATGCAGCAGTTATTACAAAACTGTGCAACTGATATTTTATGAAAATTCAAAATAGCTGTAATGACTTCACAGACATAGAGAGGTGGCGCCACGAGAAAAAAAATGTGAAAAACACACACTAATGTGAATCCCCACACAATAATGAACAAAATAATTTATGAATCTATTTGGTATTTTTGTCAGTTTGAGATATAAGCTCATTTTACATAATTGTCTCTGCTGACATTAAGGGGGTGTAAAATATTAACATATTAATAATTACGTAAAACTATCAGGTAGAGGGAGAGACTGACAACGCTGCAAATAGGTAAGTTGTACCATACAAGTTAATGAAGTCCTGTGTATCTACTGTTTGCTGCTGCGGTGAGTGAATTAATGTGCGGCTACCTGCTTTGATTTAATGAAGCCAATAATTTATACTTTTACTCTATCACTTGTTTTGTTTGTTTTGCTTGACCTGCTGCACGCGAGCATCAGGAGCCAGGGGCAGTTACAGATCAGCAGCAAGGAGCTAGAACCATGTAACCGGTGTATTTATGGCCTTGTTCTGTCTATTGTTTGTCTCTGGCTGATTTGTGACTGCAGTCAACGACATATCGCCTCTGCTGCAGTTGAGTGTTGTGCAGTAGATTTGGGGATTTTTTTTCCTTTAATGACTATTGAGATTGGAGTTTTTTTCCCTCTTTATATTACACTGATATGTAATACATGTTTAATTTATTTATGTTGTGTCTGATGTATGTTAATCTCTAAGGACAGCAACACAGTATTGCAGTGCTAAATCATACCGACACCCTGTTAGTTTTTGAATAATATTTTCTACAAGATTGAGTAAAGTAATTTGTCATTGGCTGCCAAGGGACGTTCAAATCTTGTCCATGGGATTGATCGATCAGTGACTTTCCCACTCAATATGTCCCCACTCTGCTCCGCACAATTTGTGTGAGTAAAATCTGCTTTGAAATAGCATTCACAGGTGGTTCTGGCCAAGCAATGGATTCTAATGAATAATAATGGCGATGTGAGTAGGCAGTTTTTATGAGATCATCTAATTATAAGATATCTAATTCTTTCTTTCTGTGATGATGATTTCTGCAGTTTGTGATTGATAAGGCTGTCAGTGCTTGGAGAAAGCGCTGCACAGTGTAATGATGTGCTGCATGAACAATCATTGTGAGTCAGATACAAATGATAACAAAGATGCTAGGCAACTGTGACCTAATGAATGCACATTTGGAGGCTTCCAGAATTTTTTTTTTTAAAAAACTGCTAAAATACAAACACTACACACTACAGTGTATGTTTTATGTATCAATATTCATTGTGTGCAGTTGGTACTTCTTAATTAATACACATTACATTTGGATCAGGAGGTAAATGTATATATATATCTTTCTACTTTTTGTTTTTAACCTCAACCAGTCCTCTCCATGACATCAGAAGCTAATCTCACCACAGAGGGCAGGGTGGTTGAATGGGTATTTATTTTGTCACTTTCTAAGTGTGAACAAACCACAACCACTTACGTATACATGTGGTATGTTATTGGGGCACAGCTCTACTGTATGCTGCGATTTTGTCACTCAGATAATAGGATTGATGAAAATGAAATTTTTTTGGTCTCACACTGTTTTTGTATTAAGATGAAGAAACACTTTGTTGTGTGTCTTCACATGACACCTTCGTAAAGTGTTAATTAAGATAAGACTTTGGTGTTACAGCCTGTCATCCCCTTATCAAAAACTATAGTATTTATGCAAATTAAGTACCACCCACACGAACTAAAAACAACATAATCATTTAAGTGAGCTAGCTGGCTTTAAAAAAAATCTTTAGAACAAAAGAGACATTTCGACTTACCAGTATGGACAAACATGTGTTTGACGTAGTTCTGTTTAGCAGTAAAGGTTTTACTGCAGAGAGTGCATTCATAGGGCTTCTTTTCCACCGCACCAATTCCTCCTGCAGCCTGTTGCTGCTGAGCTGGCGGTTGCTGTACCGACATGGGGTTCGGGAATGATGGCATTGCTGGGGGCGGCACTGCCACAAACTGGGGCTGCTGCTGGCCAGGAAGGTAAAGGAAAGGCTTGTTGTCTCTAGCCGGCTGTGTGGGAAAGAGTGTGGGCAGGAAGGTGCTTCCAGCAGTGCCCATCACTTGGGAATTGCTGGTCACGGTGAGCGGCATCCTCAGATTGCTGGTGTGTGATTCTGGGCGCATGTAGTGCGGGGCACTTGGCAGGGACTGGGACATGACTGAGTTTGGCAGGGGCTGCATCATGCTACTGTCACTAGTGCTGTGGGATGTGTCCCCGTCCTCTGTCTCTTGCACTTGCTCTGGGGACGAGTCATTGACCTCTATATGCACCGGACCTCCTTCGCCTCCTTGCTGCCCGTCCCCGCCCACGTCTCGACCGAAGCCCAGGTACGGCTGCTGCTCCATAGCATCTGGCTCAGTACTGATGGAGGAGCTCACCCCTGAGTCAAAACTTTCAACCTTGGATTCACTCTCCACGCCCTCAGTGTGGTCAGTGTCATCTTGGCAGTCCGCCAAGTTATCGTAGCAGCTGAACTCGTCTTCGGCCTCCTGCTTTATGTGCATCCCTCCTGTATGTATGCGTACCGGTCGGGGTTGCTTGCGGCAGTGGGTGGACTCTGCCGTGGAGATGAAGCGATCGACCTGCTGCGACCTCTCCTGGATGCGGTTCATCCAGGGCGGATCTTGAGACTGGTGGTCCTTCTGAGTGCTGAGAGCCGGATCGTAATTCGGCGTCAGAGGGTTAATGTACAGGGGGCGCTCGCGGGTGCCGTTCTGCAGAGACAGGCCAGGGTAGGAGTACAGTGATGTGTATGCGCGATCCATGCTTTGCTGTGATGTTGCTTGCATATAGCCTGACTCTGCGTCACTGCTGGGCCCAGACGTGCCAGACTCCGGCGTGCCACGGGGTGTTTCCTGACCAGAGTCTCCTGGTATAACAGGGAACCCCCCCGGCCCGGCGAGGCCCACATTCTGGGACACGATGCGGGTGCACTCATCAATGACGGTCTTGATCTGTAGGATGCTGGCAGCAGTGAGAATCTGTAGCGCCTCTGACTGAGATACCCGCAGAATCCCACTGTACATAAAGTCAATCAGCTTTTGGATGGATTGCACTGAGACCACCGAAGGGATCTCAATGTCGCTGTAGCCCAACAGCAGCTTGTCCTGAAAGAAGGGGCTTCCAGCAGCCAGCACGCACCGGTGAGCTCGCAGCATACTTCCATGGATCCGAACAGTCACGTCACAGAAGTGCCCACGGTTGCGCTGCTCATTGAGGGTCTCAAGTACAGAATTGCTGAAGTTGTGGAGATTGATGTTATGAATGCGCTCGGTCATCCCCTTGCAACTGATGTCACCTGCAGGCAGGAAGCAACACACCTGATTTAAGCACTGACACACAGTCACCGCATCATCCGACTGGATTAAACACACCGGTGTGCCTGGAATGAGGAATTTCACAAAAAAATTTTTTTTTTCCCCACATAAAACAACAATATATTTCCATTGGTGGTTTACATTATCAAAGATATATTAGGAGTAATAAAAAAGCATAACTGAATGATTAAATGAACACTATGCAATAAAATAATCATGAGCAAAAGCATTGCAAAAAGAAGAAAGGAAACTGACTTCTGCCTAATTTTAGTGAAAAAAAAAACACCCATGACACAGTACTACAATCAATGAAAATATATGATAAGTGATATTGATGTTTATTATAAAGTGACAGAGTGTGGATTTAATACAGGTATGGTAATTCTAAAAAAAATTTTCCTCCGTCCAGTCTCGTAATATTGGGATGAGAATCAAATCATTTCAGCTTCTGAGCTAAATTTGTCTCTCGCCTCGTGGTGTAAAAATTCCACATTGCCATGGTGAAAGACAATTAAGATGGTTCCCATCTAATTATCACAAGTTTCCCCCCTTACAGTGTGCTCTCCTGAAATTCCTCCAGCTACCATTAGGTGGTGCACTGGGCTTAGAGGACAACAGGCCTCTTTTGTTAGCCATGTGTTCACTTTGATGGCGCTTCCTAACTATCCTTGGAATACACTAGATGTGACCCGGCTGATCAGTGTGCAAGATAACTTAAGATGCCTTTCTCCCCAGTTGAGCGTTAAAAGAAATTAAAATCCACCTCTAAATTACATGGATATTAAGAGTGAGAATTATGCAAATTGTGGCTTTTCATTATTGCTGTAAAATCAATTTCTTTTGCATATAAACATGCTTTAGTTTAATTCAAGTAAAGCACTCAAACCTTATTTGAACGATTATTCAACATGACACTTTCCAGTGTAACTGTCCTCATTTTGATCACGGAAACTACAAATCGCTGACAAAATTGTGATCGATAATTTGCTCTTTACACTATGTCTGTCAATGAGTAACAAATATATTAATGAAAACACACTGGTGCTGCCAGAATCAACACATAACTTGACTGCCGTGTGCATGAAAAAAGCGTCGAACATGTGGAGAAATGCTTTGTAATTTGGAACACAGTTTTACACCAAATAGAAATATATTGAAGAGTGGTACTGAGAGTAAAACCGTGTTTGACAGGAACAGATTTGTTTCCCCAAATCAAGCAGAATCGAACTGAAACGTGCTGCAGTGAGCGGTGCAGTAGTGTGAGCACAAAGTCTGAATGCCCATTTCCGGCCAAGTTATTTCTAACTTATACACAAAAAGGGGGGCGAAGAAAAAAAAAAAAAAGAAAAAAAAAAAAGAGAAGCAGTCGAGTACTCACAGTTAGATGACGTTTTGTTCCGAAGATGCTTGTGAGGCTGGTGATGAAGTGCGGGTCAAGCTTCGGTTTGCTGGTGGAGATGGCTGATCAGAGGCCGGGTGCTAGGCAAGGCTGTCAGTCCTCTCTGTCCAAATCATGTGTTACTCTGCCACAGTGTTTGGAAGAGGGGGGAGAGAAAAGACAAAGACAAAGACAAATCTTAATGCCACATACTGCCTCGTCGATATTGCCACTCCCTTAATGAACTCCGGAGCCACAGTAACACAAATATCCACCACCGGTGTGCTGCAACAGATGTGTGAAGAGTTTTTCCAAGCAAGACGAGAGGACACTCCCGTGCGCACATGACCACCAATTATAAAATCAAGGTTGAAAATAATATTGGTATTAGAGCCAGTCCTTTTTACGGGCAGTTGTGTGAGCCGATGAGCAACAAAACCACACCCTTCCGAGGAAAAAAGATCGAAATTCCTGATAAATATACGCAGATTAAATATTTCAGAAAAGGTCTCAGTCACACTCACTACAAAGAGTGTGTGTGTGCATGTGTGTGTGTGTGTGTGTGGACATGCGTGCTCTTTTTTTTAATTTTCCGACCCACAAATTAAACAAGACAATATCCAACACAGATCCAGGGCGGACATTAGAAGTTGTAATAATAGATAAAAAAGGTCAAATATTAAACACACAAGGCATTCATTGAAAAACACAAGAAAGGCATTCAACAACATTAAGCATGTGATGAGCTGGTTTGGTGACGCTAAGGAAGCCTCACACAATTGCTCTGATACTGTACACACACACACACACACACACACCACACACACACACACACACACGCGCGTTAGCGTGCGCAAGTTTCACCTCGAAACTGGAGAGGAAATGATGTGGAAGCGACTACAGTAAAGTCACACAATCGCGGTATCATGTAAGGTCAAGCAGACTTGAAAGAATTTACAATTTCTCTGTTACTAGTCCCACACTGGTCAAAGTGCCTTCACACATTTCAACCGACAAAGCGTTAAAAGTATCTGGAAATGACTGTGCGTGTGCTGGGAAGTGAATATTTATCATTAATTGGTTTAGATCATGATTACAAGTGCGGTCTGACTCGATTTTTTGGAAACAGAATTCAAAATAAAATGGGGGGAAAAAAAAAAAAAAAAAAAAAAGGTTCAGTGGCTGTCACGCTGGCTACAACACGAAAATCAAGTGCTCTCTGTGAAATGCCAGTAAGTACAGTACAGCGTGCTGCTGAATGAACAGAGCGGGGGCCAGGATTTGACCAGACCTGCACATTAATGTTGACACATATTATTCTTTCACAAATCTCGAACACTTTCAAAGAACACACCTCCCGCTTCGAGACGCTGAGGTAAAATCCACACGTGAAAACTCTGCGAATTTTAAACCAGTGACTTCTTGTCGCTTTTCCACAGACTGCTATGTTAACAGGCCACAAATAAGCTCCCCAAAAACAGTCGAAAAAGTGAACGTTTGTATCTGCTCTTTGCGTGCAGAGCCAGAATATCTGGGAGAAAACAAGAGTCGAGGGGTTAAGTGTAAAACCTGAAATAGCTTCGTGTCCGCAGGCCCCCACTTCCGAGAGGTGCAGCGGGCGGCGAGGCGAGCGCTTGTTTTCTTGCAGTGTCCTTGTCAACTAACAAATTTGACGATTAGATATAGACAAGTAGCAGCGCATTAAGCGGCAGGAGCTGATCACTCGATACTGGGGACGGATCGTTCTTTGGCTCTGAGGTGCACGCACGTGCGCGCACGCCGGTTCTGTCTGGGTCAAGACAGAAAATACATTTTATAGTGGAATCCTTAACCCCTGGAGCCAAAATTAAACTTTTCTCCTCCTTTCCTCAAAGCTTGGCTGTGCACCTAACTCAAACTCCAACCTACAACGCCCTCAAACACCGCCCCTTGTTCTAATACTTCACTTAAAAACTAGATCCAACCCAAACCATTAACCCTACTGTAGGTGTAACCCTCACCGTAAGCTAACCACCGGCGCTGAAATTATTCAGAATTGACTTAGTCTAAGTGAAAACCAACAAAACGTTCATATTTTGAAAGCCTCCCCTTTAACGTGCTGCTGCGCGCGAACACGTGCCAAAACACTCGAAACCATTACAGTGGCAAATATTTGACCTTTTGCAACTGTATTCCGATGCCACTGGGCCTTTTCTTTTTTTTTTTTTTCTCTCCTTTCTTTTCATGGCAACTGTTAGACAATGCTAACACATATATGTTCCCTCTCTGGCTTTTCCCTGGCCCTAACCAGACATGTAAATCCACCTGCCCGAGGGGTAAAGTGAGGTGAATGCTGGCAACAAAGGAGCAGGCCAAGGGAAGCAGGCTTCAGTTGCCCAGACTGCCACTCACAACAGTGATTCCATTTTAGCCGTGACACAGTGGGTGAGCAGCAGCCAGTGCCTACCTGCAGTGAATTCTAATCAGCCCAGGGGTCTGTCTCCCTCCCTCCCTCCTGTACCCTGCCTTGGACTAAAGGGGCTGATGATCCTTCAAAATTAATTAGATCCTTGTAGGAGGCGGCCATTTTCTTTCACTTCCCAACGCTCCACCACCACCACCACCACCACCACAAGGAAAAAAAAAAAAGAAAAGAAAAAAAAAAAAATTCTTGAATCAAACTAAAATTCAGGGTGTGTATTTTCCCTCCTCGTATTGATCTCCCTCTTTCTCCCCGCACCTCTACCTGCTTCCTGTTTCGCAGCGCTGAAGCTGTCTCGCCGTCTTTTCTTCCATCTGTCTGTCTGTCTGTCTGTCTGTCTGTCTGTGCAACCCGCCACCCCCCCTCACCCACCACCACCCCTCCTCTCCTCTCCTCTCCCTCACCTCCCTCCTTCCCCCTTACGAGCCTTCCCCAACACCCCTCCCGCCCCCCTCTCTGGCTGCCTCCATGCTCCCAGCTCTGTGTCTGCCTCTGTGGAGTTTGCTGTCAATAAATCCCCAGAGGTCAGTTTGTCTGCTGGAAATCAGACACAATGCTTCAGACCGCCAATGCAATGCATGCTCCGCTGCTGCCGCCACAACAAAGACTGAGGAAGGGGAGGAGGGTGGTGGGGTGGTGGTGGAGTGGGGGGCGAGGGGGGTAAAAGAGAGAGAGAAAAAAATGAAGACAGGGAGACGAGGGTTGCAACTTCACCAGCCAGACTCCAGGTTAATCAGCTGCCTGTATTAGGTGACAGGCTGATGAAATACGCTGCATCGAATTGGACATTAGTTAATCAAGGGGTGTGGGGGGTGTGTGTGTGTGTGTTGGGATGAGGGGGGGGAGGATGGTGAGGATTGGGGATGGGGTTGAGAACAGACATAAGAGGCGTGCTTATGAAAGGAGCAGCATCAGCCATGTGAATAATATACATCTTGAATATGCAAATACTGCTTACAACACACACGCACACACACACACACACACACACACACTACAAGCATATATTCAAGGCCCCTGGTACATTTAAATCTGGAGACAAAAGGGGCCACGGGGCGTTGTGAAAGGCTCGTGTCCATGCATGTGCGTACGGCGTCCCCGCGAATCTCATGCAGATTTGCCCTTATCAAGAGTGGTTTTTGTGTTGCACCTAATTAATAGTAATTTATGAGTTTGTTTGAAACCTCTGCTGCTTAACGATCACTGTCCAACATTGTAATTATTAATTTCAATCATCCTTTCAGCCCAAGTGCATTAGCATATAAACTGCCAGAAATCATGCTTTAATAGTATGGTTTGGCTACGTGATCTAATGTGATTTGGTGCACAATGTAAACGTGTGAGCGTGCGCGCGCGGGGGGAGCTCTGGAGCAATAATTTAGGGATGAGGTGTTGATCTGACGAGTGATAAGAGAGGGTGTGTTCGATAACGACGCGGCGCATTTGTTCCGCTCGCCTGGCAAGAGCAACATGCAGACGCAACTCGCGGCAAGCAGTCAACATCTCAAACTTTCCTGCGAAAAGGAAATTGAATCAAGGCACACCTAATGCTATTGTGTCGTGGTTCCCTTTGAACGGCACAATTAAAAATTATTCTTTTAGGTAACTGAATATTCATCCCTCACTCCCGACAATGTTGTGTTGGCTGATTGAATCGGAGTAATTTGGAGTGCCATGTCTCTTATTACATTTGAGTGTTCGTCTGTGACGTTGCGAGGCAATTAACAGGTAAGGTAACTAATGCACCTAAATCACACACACGCTTTCCCGAGAGGCAGCAGAAAACACCTCACAATCTCCAGATTTAATTGATTTGCCTTTATGGCAGTCGCTGAAAATCATCAACAAGCACACGTAGGCTGGTGACAAGTTGAGCCAACATTTTTTTTTTTTTTTTTCCCATTTTTCCTTCTTCCCTTGACTGAAATTGCATGGTGTAACACAACACAACATCATGAAATATCTCTGAAATGTGTCTAAATGTCTGACGATAATTATAACATGAATGAATTACGTTTGAACCGCGTGTCATCCTGACAATCACGACACGAAAAACGCCTTCCTGAACTTTGAGCTGGCTTCTCACCTAGAAGCACGGGCGTAGGGACCGGCGGTTCTTCCTTCTCAACCACAGTTTCGGTTTCGAGCTAGCCAGCACGAACGGTTTAAAAATATGCAAACAGTGTAAAAAAGCATTTTGTTAATTCGTTTTTTTCTCTCTTTCTCCCTTGCTGTGCGTGCTCTCGTTTGGTCAAAGCGTCGTGAAGTAATTACAGACTGCCACTGTCATGTTCTGGCCACTGCTCAATTGAAATTGCTTGAATAAGTGTATAATGTTGCATGCATTGCTGTGCATCACACACTCGCTGGAACTGTAATTAATGCTTTATAGTCGCCTAAATTTAATCTCACTGTTCATGTTAAGTTCCTCTGCGACTAAAACGTCTCAAATAGCACTGCAGATCAATGTGATAAGACATTCAGTCCAACAGAAAGCCATTCAAGTGTGACAGGATGTGCGGCTTTCAAATAAATTCCTCAAGCAAACAAATAACAATACACACACTACAATACCATCACACAAGTAAAGGACAGTTAAAGTATTTTTTGACAGGACAGCTTGTTCAACTTCGTCATTTTCTGTCAAAAACACACCCACCACCACCCGTTATCCATAGCACATCTATTGTCCTTTTACAGATGGGAGGATAAGCTACTCCTAATATACTTTTTTTCAGGCACACTCCACACAAATATTCATGAATTAGTGCCACCAGTAAACGTTCCATACTGTATTTTATGAAGTTTCCTAAAAGAGTGAGAAAAAATAAATAAATAAAAAATACAAATAGCCACTGTTGGCTCTTGGCCATTACCATCTTTATCGTTTTAATGATTCAAACGATAAAGACAATATCTGGCTGTGCTGGTGGGCAGAATGGCTTTAAAGGAATCTTTCAGAATTGGCAAATGGCTGCGGTTTCGTTAATGAGCGTTTGACCAAAAAGAACCATCTGACTACTCATATGACAGTCTCCAAAACACCTCTAACCCCCGAAGCAGATAATGCTAAATTCAAGAGTTATCATTTAGGCACAAGTGTCCACAGCAACTGCCTCTCTACAGCTACTACACATGTCGAGGACATTTTGCCTCTCCAAAAAAGGACCTCGCAGGCCATTAAGAGATCTTCATGAACCTGCAAAGATGCTCATGCAGGACTTCTCTGTCTATTACTGGAGTATCATGATAAAGGGTGTTTAATTATTCCTTTCGGGTAAGAAATATCAAATGTGAAACTCGTATGCCTGGACGGCGTACATGCAGGCAGGATCTCAACAAGTGGACTGTGCAGTATTGAGGGGGTACGGCACCTTTATATCTCTGAAATAAAACAAAGTATCTCCTGATTTTATGTCCTTGGGAGATAAGCCAGAACAAAGATTCTTTGTGCTATTGACTTATGAGAGGATAGTGTGGGACCTCTGCTAACAAGAATGCAGTTCTTACAGTGGAGAGAGCAGCACAGCCCCTGGATATATTTAGGGTTAATGTATACTATGTCATTGGAGAGACCAAAGACAATGAAGCCACACTCTCACACGTTAAGTATTTAAATGTAGTTCAGAAAATAGATAAATAAAGTGTAAACTAAGTTTCACTCATAAGGTCTACACTACACTTATAGAGTCATAGTAAGTACAGTTAAGGCTCACACACATACACACACTTATATATACATATATATGCGTGTGTGTATATATATATTTTTATACACACAGACACACACATCTCAGTCAACCACCAACGGTGCATTCACATAATTATTTCACCATTTGTGAATGTGATTGTGAGCAGCACCATGTGTCTCAGCAGCAGCTGCACGAGGGTGCACAAGCGCAGTGCCGCGGAGGTCCTGCATGGAGCTGAACTTTCACACATGCACCAGGGTGGTGCTCCAAGCAGTCCAGCGCAACCCTGCACTTTCTGTGAGCTGCTCTGTGCTTCAAGGGTCAGCAGTGAGCTAGCCCCTCTCTCTCCCTCTCCCTGAATCTGGCAGGCTCGGTTTCTAAAAGGGTTCACCGGTTTAAAAAAAAAAAAAAAAAAAGACATGCTGCAAAACTGTTAACAAGAGACGCAGAACAAGGCGTGAAAATGGACTTTGCAAAAAGGTTTTATGATGTAACATGTTTCGACAGCCTGTAGTTGCGGCAACAACAATACGGATGCCATCCGGCTGAGATAAAACTGAGTCATTAGACAAGTAGACTAACAATATCTTCAATATACTGTGTCTTCAACTACAGGTTTTGCTCATTATGTGAATAAGATATTAAATCCAGATGACTTTATACAAATATTCAGTGCTTATTTTGAGCCTTATGAATGCTAGCACTTTTTGGTGTATTTATAGTTTGGCAGGATGTTGTGTTGTAAATACAGATTATATATGTCTCATCAGCTCATTTGACATATGACCCATCTAAAAGTGTAACGCTGACACACTGAAACACAGTCGACGACACGAGTGCCCTATACACACACACCAAGTGCTCGCACCTTTGGTCCAGAGGTCAGCAAGCTAGCTGTTAGCATAATGTATTAAACATACCACGGTTTGAAATTAACAAAGAATTGGCACAAAAATGAGGTTTTCTGTTAATCCGCCGGGGAGGGGCGTAATCTAGCCACATTAGGAAACTTTATCCATACAGTGCTGTGTTGCAAGACTGCCTTGTTAAGCAAGCCAGATAAAGAATTTCACAAGAAAAGAGAGAAAGGCCAAAACCTCAAGAAGATTTCTCCTCTTTTGGTGTCTTGTCCATGGCATCTTAGTAAAGACAATCTCAAAAAAAGGACTAGATATTACAGAGAAATTTGAGCTGACTGGAAACAAATAAGGACAGCAACAGTATCAAGTATATCCAAAGAATACTGTAAGACACACTCTGTTCAAACATCTTTAGAGAAAACTACACACTGACCACCTCAGCAGCACCAGCCCCATAAACTGATGAGTACATGTTACCATCACATGTATGATAATGAGCTTCCTATGAACGACATTCACTTGTACTGAATCAGTTGGAGGATGTGGCTGCATAATACTTCCGTTAGGAAGAGGAAGAAAAAGAAGCAAAATCTAATTTTTAAGACATTTTTTCAAAATGACACTCTAGTAAATGATTTTTATTATAATTATTACTACAGACTGTGCTTTTGTGCTATGTCGTATAAAATTCTGTTGTGAATTAGTTTTGCAGGCAGGTATGCACAACCTCTTTTTATTACCCACAAAGTTCAGGAGTGACTGCAGGGAAAAACTATGTAGCACACTGGAGCGGTTACACTAGTTATACAGCATATCTGGGTATCTATAGATTGCCACAAATGTACAGGCAGCTGAATCCCTACAGAGTTATCACACAGCCGAGAGCCAACATGATCACCCGACAGGTCCGTTTATGATAATAATCTGGCCCTCTGGCCTTGCTAATGCACATGAATTGTTGGTCAGTGTGGGCAGTAGCAGACTTATTATCTTTGATGGTAACAATCTATAGCTCGCAGGCCCTAGAGTGTAACCTAAGCTCATCAGCTGTTTCTGGTAACATTACTATAAAAACCATGCCACGTGGCTGTGAGTATTTTCGGCAGGTCCTATCATAAATGTGTTACTTCTCAGTCATTTGTACTGTCATGGTTAGACCAAGAAGTGGAGGGTGGGGGGTGGAGGGGGGGTTGTGAGGGGATATTTTGATTTTTCACTCGTCTTTACGCAGCCGAGGGTTTTATGTTAATAAAATCAAACGGTGCACCGAGTTGAACGATTTGCTACCGTAAGCTCTGCGAGTGTGTTTCTCTGTTCGTCTGTGTGTTAGCCCAGTGACCTGCCCAGGGTGTTGCCCTGCCTTCCTCTGAATGCAAGTTGGGATACGCCAAAGTGACCCTGAACAGGAGCAAGAATGAAGAAAGATCGAGTGAATGAATTAACATTAAGATACAAGCAAGCAGCAGAGTCTTTGACAGTCAAAGGCCATTAAAGACATTTAGTCTTAAATGCATTCATGCCAGGTCACCTATTCACAGATGTTGTAAAAGAAAACTAAACTTAATGCTGTTTACATAGCAGTTGCCACACGGTATCTTTTAAAGTTCTCACTTAAGTGAAAAACACTGCAGCACTGCCGACACAACTGCCAACTATTACACTGGTGCACAAACCACCTCAACATCTCATCGAGCCTGACACATGGAGTGCATCTGTAGTGAAAATGTAATGCAGGTGTTAGGTACAAGCGTTGATGCTACCAGTATATTCCTATTGTGCAACAGCAACTTTGGATAAAACCGAAAATTTGTTTTGCCATTTGTTTGTCGTTGAACAGGTTACGCATGGGTGTCCTCAGTCACGTACACCAACTGTCGTAAACCAGTCGAGGAAGATAAAACATTCATCTCCCAGTCGTTAAAACAATAAGCTGCAAGCCAAATTAATAATGATTTCCAGCCTCTTGAAGGAGTCTATTTTGAAATCTGTCTTTATCAAGGTCATTTCCAGGGCAATAAACAACGAAGACAGTATCAGAGCAGATATTCCTTTCATTTTCATGATAAAAATGAAAATTTGAAAAGAAAATTCTCTGTAAAAGAAATCCTGTCAAAAGACAAAATGTCTGACAGTGATTTCCAGCAACTGTGTCTAAATGAACTAATGGCTTACTCAATGAAAATCAAAATAAAAAAAAGAGTTTGGGATTCTGTGGACATATTTAAAGGTTTCAACAATCTTCACTTTGTGATAAAACCACAACACAAATACTATTGTGTAAATAATTCCTCCTAAGTTTACCGATTGCACAGTGCATACCGATGTACCTCGAGTAAGACTGTGCACAACCTTAACATTTTGGCTGCTGCGAGTGCTGTTTACTGGCACGAGGCTTAAAAAGTCTTCCTGAAGCCAAGATAGAAGCAGAGAATACACAGCACTCATTCTGTGTAAAATTGTTTAAAAAGTTACTGAAGACCCTGTTACTTTATTTTATTTTCTTAAATCCTCTTTAGATACTTTTCCCCTCCGACTAGGCAGTGATCTCACCATGACTTGGAGAAAACCATATGGGTAGCAGGGTGAACTGAGGACACACATGCACCTTGGCAAACATACAACTTCTCTATTAGAATCCAGGATACATTTTTCACATCAGTTGAATGCCTGGGCCTGCCGTGTGTGTTTAAAGAGAGAGAATACAAATCAGGTTTAGATGCTTGTTTCTGTCATGCAAAACGAAATAAAAAGGTTTACGTAGGATTCAAGCATACTTTATGACAACATGTTGCAGTTTTTTATAAAGAGTTTCACTTGCAAAAATCTTTTGTGCTTGCTGTAAAACGATTTCTGGTCAAGTTGTTACATGATACGATACAGCAGCTGACTTTTAATGAATAGCTTTAAAAGCTGCAGTACAAATATAAAGAAGCATGAATCAGGAGTCTGTAAGCAATTTCAGCAAAGGTAATGGAAACACATGGTCACACCCACAACTGGATAGTGTTTGTACTGTATATAGTATATATCCAACAACAAAAACAACAGAAAATAGATAGATATTAAAGACAACTTGCAATTACAAAGAATGGATTTTACTTTATGACCATAAAAAAGATCTTAAGACTAACTAAAAAACTAAATGTAAAACAATACTGCACAATACTGTCTATTCATTCTGGTGCTGTAAGTGTGTGCTGTTTGGTATGGGGGCAGTCATTTTATATTTATTGGAAGTATTCTGAAGGCTGTCCTAAAACAACATTGAATGGGGCTATCTGAGAACTGTGGGTATTACGTGTGTTTCATAAGACTTTATAAAGTTTTATAACCGCACAAAAGCTTCCTGACAACAGCATGGCACATTCGCAAATACTTATTCGGTCTCAATGTGTGCTTTCATTACGCATTCCTGTGATACTTGCAGGGAGGGGAGATTCCAAAACAAAAGTCCTTTGAAAACTGAAAAACATGCCTTAAAGTTTTTGGTTTGTCAGTTTTCCACATGTTGCATGCCCTGAAAGTCATTGCGTTCTGAGTGATGTGAAGTTGTGCAAAAGTCGTTTTTTATGGGCAGTCTTTTAGATTCTGACTGCCAATTCACTAAAAGAGGGAGTACTTTAAAAATTCCCTCTAAAAGAGCTGACAAATTGAGCCAAACATGGAGTCTAGCTGTCATGAAAGACGTCTTTAAGCATTACAACTGCATAATATAGAACTTACTGGTTATATAAAACAAAAATTAAAACCATTAGTTCATTATAAAATGGTCACCTAATCAATAAACAAGACACAATCGTCCTTTAGTTACAAAAGGCAAATTATGTTCCTTATAAGTTATTGTGGAAGCATTTTTTGTGTTGCACAATGCTAAAGGGGGAAATCCTCTCCTTCATTAAAAAGGCGAACTGTGTGGATTCTTAGTAGATCTTGCAATTGTGTTATTAGTATTTTCAAGAATAAAAAAAATAAAATCATGTGAGGAGAAGCATGTTATGTGTGAAAAAGGTGCTTTGTGGGTAGAAGGATCCAGGCCAGTTAGCCAGGAGGCAGCTAGCCTGCCAATAATTTCTGGTTTGCAAAAATCCACGTATGCTAACAGTCCACCTAGGCAGCGTTATCAGGTAGTTATATTATTATGCTCAAAAGGTATGAAGAAAATAGAACATGTTGAATATAAAATAATCTGGGACTTCTCTGAAGCTTTAGAGGTATCTGAGTTTTTTAAGGTTGCCATGGTAACTGGGGACTCTGAGCAGTATTAAAACTACAATTGCTACAACAGTCTCTGCAGTGGACATCAGGTGAGAAACTTTGTGCGTTCATTGTACAGAAAAAACAAATCTTTCATCTTAAAGTCCATTAAAGGCTTAAAGGCTATTCTGTAGTTAATTATAAGACTCACCATTAACTTTAAGGTGCGCACCTGAAAACAGTCTCAGTTGGCAATCACATCAAAGATTAGTTTTGCTCCATGGGGGAATATTCTTCTAACGAGTATTATACAGGACCAAAAAAAAAAAAAAAAAAGCTGGGGAAAGGATAAACACTGTCTGAGACAAAAAGGCCAAGCAGTTAACAAGCACTGTGACATTCTGGATGCAATCCACAAAGTGGCTCGTTATATCGATGGATCTCTACTGCATTCCCAAAATGGCTGCCAAATATGTTCAACTGGGGTAGACAAAGTGCCAGGATGGACTCAAGAGCATTTTTTTTTTCAAAAGTCTTTTGTCACGCTATGGCAAAATATCATGTTTGGAATTTGTAATTATAAATTATAAAATAAATTTTGCTTTTACTTTAAAATATTATTGAATTATTACTTTGCCAGCTTGTGCTTAAATCTGCAGCCAAATTTACACTTTTCAAATTGAAATTATTTGCTAAAATAAAACAAAATTTACTTAGCAATTCACATGAAAAAAATAATGAGCACTGCATTCTTTTCAACAGTGACACAAGACAATGAACATATATTTATTCATTTAATTATGCAGGCTAAGGGCCACCAGAATTACCTGGTAAAAGCCTGGTGAAGATGGCTGATGGTGTGGGAATAACAACCAGAAATGTGGCATTGCGGAGGCTTCAGAGAGATATTCTCTATCTTGTATATCTGGGCAGCAGTGCCTTTGCTGCGCTTAAAAATTTTTTGGAATACTGACCTGCCATCTGTGTGCATGTACAGTACGAGATGATTGTTTTTCTTGTTTTTTTTTTTGTTACATGTCTCTTCCAAAGAAGCCCTGATTACATTAGTGCAGCATGGTATCCTTAAAAAAATTTCACTTGAGTAAACCCAAATTATCAGGTGGGAGAAATGTGCAAAAAGAGTGACTGTATCAGCTCCAAGACATTTCAAAACTGAGTGCTGCAGACACGTTATGTGAGTTTGTTGGTCAATAATAAATGGCTGAATGCGAAGAGAGGGTGACAAGCTACAGAGGACAAGTGAAGGATGGTGAAGCCAAAAAGAAAATTGGGATTGATTGCTGAGTGTGGATTAACTGAACACACCCCCCCACCACCACCACCATCCACCCCCAACCCGCAACACCCTCCCTACCTTGCCTTCATCTGAGAAGGTCTACAGTTTATCTGCTGGGTCTCCTTCATATAATAATGAGTTTCCTTGGTCTGCAGACATGCTCTTAAATATTCATTAGTCATGGGTGGGCTTTAGCCGTGACACAGAAAGCGGGCAAATGGCGATGGCTCAAACACTGTGAATATTAATGCACATGTGGAATATATACATATAAATACTCATTAGTGACTTATCTGCGATGAAACTGGGCACCTGATACTCTGGACTACAAACACTCCCAAATCACATAATGGCTGTCTCCCTCCCTCTCTCGCTCTCTCTCTCTCTTTCAGCAGCTACTGTACACCTCTGTGCTGATGAAAAAAAAAAAAACCCCGAGAGTTTTTGACATGAAGCCGTGGTGAGAGCTCACTCACACGCAGGACAAGCACCCTTCAATTCATCAAACAATAAAACGTCCAGAAATACAGACATTAAGTTTACGTGGAGTTTCTTTTCACATGAAGGGTATTCCATCCAGCACACACTCTCTCTGTGACAATATAATTTTCACTTTACTCACCCACATGCAGTCTGTCAATCAATATGCTCCAATTCATGGGACAGATTTATAATTATGCCCAGCTGAAATCTTACATCAAAGTGAAATGTTGCATTCCTGCTACACCGGGGCTGCACGCTCAGCTCTGTGCTCTCCAAATGTGTCCATTCAGAAAACAAATCATCCAGTGCAGCCATCAATTACATAACCAGGCCTATAGGATCTCAGTCTGTTTACGTTGTGGAAACATATTCTGAATGGAGCCAGAGGAAGAGAGAAAGCGATCACAACAAAAAAAAGTGGAGTAGGGAATGAAAGCACAATTATGTCCAAAAAAAATTTAAAAATAACACACACGCACGCACACACAACTCACAGGTGCACATCCACAGACCGTGTGCGCGCTGCTGGAGGAAGCTGGACGCGAACGCTGCTCTCTCGTGCAGCCCTCCTCCTCCTCCTCCTCCACCACCACCACCTCCTCCTTCTCCTCCTCCTCCTCCCGTGTCAAACCCCGGGACCCGGCCGGCTTGTTTTGTTGTCTGCTCAGCGTCAGTGACCACCACCAGGACCAACCTCTGACACGACTGACGCGTTGACGCACGGGGCTTTTTATACCTGCGCACAACTTCTGGGCCACGGGCGAGTCTCGTGCCTATTAATCAGACCCCTGAACGCGCCGTATTGTGGAGACTGTCAGTGGCGCTTCTATTAGACACGAGTACATGATGTATTACTCTCTTTATCTGACAAAGCCGAGCGCTTTGGGACAACATCTGTCTGCCACACACACACACACACACACACATGCACGCTCTCTCTGTCCTCAGTCTCTCTCTCTCTCTCTCTCTCACACACACACACACACACAAACACGCACGATTGCGCCGGGATAGATGGAGCCCTAAAGAACAAGACTGACATGTTGCTCCGACTAAACTCCCCACGGTCCTCTCGGTGAATTTTTTGGGCAGTCATTGCTCCATTTATTATTTTTTTTCCTCATTGCGCCAACACCGAACACAGAGCACTAACACGTATTTTAACTTTATTCAAGGGGGGGTGAAGAAGCAGCAGTAGTAGCTGTCCGTCTAATGAGAAAGAGCGAAGGAATCACGAGTTGCCCATGAATATTTTGCAACAAAACGTCTCAAAAGGCACGCAGGAAGCGTCTCTTGCAACTTTAATTACACCAGAGCATGGCCCCATATCTAGGCCACCCCTTTTGCCAAAGAAAAATAATACAAAAAAAAAAAAACCATCCTCACATCGCTCAACATTTTCACATTCTCTCTACAAGGCTATAAGGTAAACGCGGGATTGCGACAATTAAAGTGATCATTCATTTTTTTGGTTTTTGGGGAGGGGGAGAAACATGGCCCTTAAAAAAGAGAGAGAGCAAAAAAGAAAAAAAAATCCAGACCCGGAGTCCCACTGGATCCAGTTCTGATTTATCTCCGAAACTGAACCTGCGGTATTGTTTTACCTTCAGACACAATATCAAGAAGCCTCTCTCCGCCTGCTGAGCACATCTCAATGTAACCCCATCTCATAAACGCCACGCCGTATTGATATTAATTCATAAAAAATGTAGGCTAGACATCTGTCTGAGTATACGCGCTGTGTACGAGCCGCTGCTACACAGCCCCCCCCCCCTTCTTTCCAATGATGGATGTCAGACCATCGAAACCCGTCTTTAACCGGCAAGTTCAACAAAACACAAGCGGATTTAAGAAGCGAACATTTCAAGTGAAGGTCTCTTTCTTTCTTTTTTTTCATTTCTTTCTCTTTTTTCTTTTTTTTTTTTTTGAGTCGTTTCGCTGCGATAAGGAAACGCGTTTCCTCTGATTCAAATATCTGACCTAAAAGCCAAAATGCGCACGTCGGCTGCCACAGTTGTTCCGGGCTCACAGTGTCTAAAATGTGAACAAGCAGCCCCCCCGGCGAGCATCGCTGAGGCTTCATCTGGGCTTGATTGAGAGAAACAGACCTGTGAACACAGTTTGACCAGAGTATTGTTCTCAAGTGCACCCCCCCCTCTACCACCACTACCACCCCCTCCACGTTTGCCCCGGCTCACGGGGGCAAATCCGAAAGTAAAGGGCTAAAGGTAGTGTTAGAAAAAAAAAAAAAAAAAAAAAAAAAAGGAGGGGGCATGTTGAGAATAATGACAGATGTGGAAACTTGCGTCATGCCAGGGCAAAGCGCGTTTTGGAGTCGAATATGAAAAAAGGAAAAAAAAACCAACCAAACCCCCCCCTTGGCAGCCCAAAAAAAAAAAAAAAAAAAAAAAAAAAAAAAAAGAACTGAGCCCCCTTCACATGAGGGACTCGTCTCACTGGCGTCACATTTATACGAAAGGTCTGAGATCCTCCAAAAGAATGAAGTTTCCGATCATGTAGAGCTTAATATTTGCCCGGTGAAGCCTGCCACAACTACATGGAAGTCAAGAGAGGCATTTCGTGCGTATCAGCCTGAAGTCAGCGAGCATGTTTCCCCTTCTCAAGAAGGAAATCCCTCTTATTTCCCCGCTGTGATAATAGCGTTATAGATATTGTAAAAGACCCATCCCTTTTCCTACTTTTCTCAATTTCTTACCTGCACTTAGAAGCTCGTTCAAAAAAGTGGCGACAGCGTTTCCACGGCTCCCCCTGTGTTTTTTCCCCCGACGAAGCGCGGATAGTTTGTGTTTTTTTTTAATATGTTCCTTTACTTTGTTTCATTTCTCACTTCCATCTTCTTTTCATCTCATCAATAAACACACGCTGCAGCCTACCTTCATAGAGCAGCTCGGTTCAAGTGTGCCCTCCCATTTTTTAACTATACATCGAGTACTTTGAGGGGTGGTGGTGGAGGAGGAGGAGGAGGAGGAGGAGGGTGGGAGGGGGGCAAAGCAGGCAGGCAGGCACGCCTTTTCACTTAAAGCTGCTATTGGAAGAACAGTGCACTGTCTTGGGTTGGATCAGAAATCCGTCAACAATTATTGTGCCCCAATCGCAGGGAGCACGGTGGGACGGTGAAACCGGCTCCATTATGGCTCTCTGGAAGTGGTGGGAGTTATAGTAATAGTAGTTGTAGTAGTAGTGTTCCTCCTACTCGAGGTGTTTAAATGTTGCTCCAGCCCGAGCAGCAACACAGCAGGTTTTTTTTTCCTCTCATAAATGGATGTCATGGTGCGTAGCGAAACCTGTAAAAAGGGATGAGGGTGGAAACAGGTCCGCAGCGAGAGCCTGCACTTTACCCACAAGTCCCCTGGTTTTTTTTTATTTATGTAATTCACACGTGTGTGTTTTATAATTGTGTGGGCTCCAGTGTCTACAGTTCAAAATTTCAGCGTTCACAATTGTGAATGAACTCAAATCTATCCCCAATCTGGATCAAAAGCACGGGGAGGGGGGCTGGTGGAGAGGAGGGGGGGGATTGTCAGTTATGTGTCTGTCATGCGTCTGAACTTTGCATTGGACGCCGCCTCTGCCAGTACAGTCAGCCAGCTGCGCCGCGGCGTCCTATTGGTCGACGGCGCCGCCAATCATCTCCGCCACCAACAAGCTAGATTGTCTGCCGTGTCTTCTACTTTCTACGCATTTCTATTTTCTCATTTATTTATTTTTTAACGTCCCGAGCTGACCTCGAGTTAGCGAGCAGGAAAAAAAAATCGTGTCGGTTTAGCCGGCCAATCAGATTTAGAAGAGCGATTGGTTTTTTCTCTTGTTGTTGTTGATTTTTTTTTTTTTTGTCATTATCCAACGCCTTAAGATATATTCTGGCTGGCATAGAATAAAGCAGTAATGGGTCATGTGGGATCCCCCCCCACACCCACCGCCTTAATGCCCCCTCCCTGTCTAGACAGTGACAGGTGTGCGTGTGTGTGTGTGCGCACACGCGTGTCTGTAGTTCAGATCAGAATAATGAAGCACGCGGAGGGCTTTGCGTCTAATAGACACTTTCAATATATAATTCATGTGTGTGAGTCGTGTGTGTCGTCCGGGGCGAGAGGATGTTTCACTGTAAGCAGCTCTGCCTCTTGAAAGACAAGCTTTTCCTGACAAAGAGGTCAACTAAGGTTACACTCGTGCAGCCTCGTCTGAAAACACCGTCCTGCCTCGCGAGCCGCCGCGTGCTCGCGCAGAGTGTGAAAAACTCTTATTTTTGGGGGGGTGGTGGGGAGAAAAAAGTGCACTCTTGAACTTTGCTTTCACAGCCCCTCTCTCTCCAGCTGTACAGGGGGAGAGACACAGAGGTGTTGCTTCAGACAATCGCCATCTCTCAAAGCTGGGGGAAAGGCTCCTCCATACGGATATTGTTGTGTGAGCACCGTGGTGAGCACCCGGGGCACTCAGTTGACTGTGCGCGCCATCTGCAGGACTGCGATGTGGATTAATACCGCGGGTTCAACGGAGGACACCCTTCCGTCACTGCTTTGACCCACATTAACCAGGAACACCATAGGAACACCGCCACCGGCCTTAATGCGCTGCTTTGTAATCCGACAATGAGGCACGTTTCAAAAACGCTTTTAATATTCATTAAAACTCAGACTTGTGTCATTTTTGGGAGCACAAACGGATCGTCCCGAGACAGACTGGTGAGGTGCACGCCTTCCCGGAACAGTGTGTGTGGGTTTTTTTTTTTTTTTTTTTAGATATTTCGCCTCGGTTATCACGGCTCAACCGGCAGCACGTGCAGGGAGGATTCAGCAGCAGCGTAGGGAACATTTTGTTTAAGTGGACGCACTTAGAGCTTAGTATGTTTGACTGAACCTGACCTTTAAGGAGGCGCATTGTTGTCGCCACGAGAGGGGGAAAAAATGTAATCTAAAATATGCTATTTTTGTAGGACACGTGATGAGACAGGCCCGTTGGTTATTTAGCAAATCTTTTCACTGCATCTGCTTTTATTTTACAAACGCAGTGGAATAAAAATGACACCTTTTAAACAGCAAATTACAACACAACACCCATTTTTGACCAATTGTGCCATATTAATAGCAAATTAAATAACACTATGGAAACATGTAACAACACATAAAATAGATTATAAGAATAAAGGGACAGATAATACACTTGATATGCTTGCTATGAATGAATCTTAACTTTTAAGCTTCTCTGATAGCTTCCACATCTTGGAACCTCTATGAGAAAATTTCAACAACAAAAAAGAAAAGGAAAGGAAAGAAAAGAAAAGAAAGAACATAAAATGAATAATAAATAGTCCTCATAATAACTGAAAAAATAAAAGTCACCTTTGGATGGCAAGGCCTACCCAGCCTGGAACTGTGCCACAATTTATAATTTTCAAGATAATTAAACAGAGTTCATTTGCAGCGTTTCCCAATTGCTCAAGTCAACAAATATAAATAAATTAAATGAAATAATAAAAACGTCTCAGCAGCACAACCGTTAAGGACTTACTCAAGTGCTCAAGGATTTCATATGTGAATAAGGGCTTGAAACACAGACGTGACGGACAAAAGATAATAAAGTTCAAGGCCAGCCTAAAACAATACAGTGTCGCAGGTTTTTGTATTAAATGTTTTTCCTAATCAGAAGTTCAGTCGAGCACATAGTGTCAGCTTAAGGAAAGAACAAATTATATGGCACTTCAAATGCTTCTAGATCTGTGAGAGAAATGTCAAAGTGAACTGAATTCCTTTTTAATTTGGTGGCAGTTTTTCCACATTGTTCTTTTCTGGTGTAAGTACCAAACCTTGCCACTTGAAGCCCCTAAACAAGCATGTTGATTTGACCACAGTGAACCGACACAGGCTGAGGTAATTACATGTATCGAGCTCCTGCTGGTGTTTATTCATCACTGATGAATTGCTCAGTAATTTTTTTTTTAAGTTTAAAGAAAAAACAGGCTGCATTTTGATTTGATTACTTTACCTTGGGTGGCAGGCACAGGACATTACGTGTTGAAGAAAGGCCTTTTACATTTATTTTGTGATTAATATTTTACAAGAAAACTGAATTCCTTCCACAGTTCAAATGTCCTCTGTAATAAAACATGTACAGACTGTAATTTCACTTTGGCAGGTCCAGTCATGTCACACACACGGCTTTAAATGTAACCAACAGAGGGCAGCAATATGACTTCTCTTTATGGACATTTATTTATTTATTTGCTTATCCATTCATTCATTCATTTATTCTGCTTCTATGCTGTCCTACCCTATTTAAATGCAGCGCGTGCCTAAGAATTTGCAGACGAGCTGAGATGGTCCTGAGGTGTCTGGTATTTCATAGCAGTATGTTAGATGATAATGTCGGTGTAAACATTGGTTCCTTTTGCCAAATCTGTCAACACGCACAATATAATGGAAAAAAAAAGGTCTTACTCTAAATCAACCGAGTTGGAAGTTTGCAGGCTATTACCTCACAGTGCCCACAGCCGAAAAATAAATCATTACGGCTTCTGCATTAGCTACAGTGTTATTGTACAAGTCCAGTCATGGGTCTTGTCCTTGTGTATCTTGTTCTTTTTTAACATTTTCCACTAAGTGAATGGCCCACAGGCTATTCATTACAGACAGTCTAGACAACTCATTATGGGTTGAATGGCAACTGACAATGTGCAAACTGGTTTAGGACAAGTGGAATTAGTTTTCACTCAATTTGCCGTTCAATTAAAATGTTATTTCTGGCCGAAATATATCTCCCGACACCTTTTTTGTTTTAATATGTATGAAAGAACAGGAATTTTCTCAGAATTACTCTATTTATTCTGTCTTGGTGTTCTGTCCTCCAGGTGTTGCAGTTTACAAGCTTTTAAGAGGTGCACTATAGAAAGCAGTTTGCAGGTTTAGTTTTTTGTTAGTTATAATGACACAGAATTTAACTCGTATAATTATATAAAATTATATAACACATCTGCACGCTGAAAATACCACAGCCTTATATGCGCTGTGTACAGCCCACAAGTAAACTGCGGTGGGTCTGTACTGTATTTAGTCACATGTTAAGTGCTGAACATCTTTACCATGACCTTATTTGTATATGAAACCCTCTTTTACAAGTCCAGTACAGACTCAAGTATTCCACACACGTGTGGCAGTTTGGTATGGGCTTCTGTTCCTGTTCAGCGTCAAGATCACCTCACCTCAACAGGCCTCCATGCCAGCTAAACCAGTCACAATACTCAACCATTACTTTCCCAGGGCGTCACCATAGGGCCATTATTCTGAACTATCTCGAGGACGTTTTGGAAAAGACTTCTTTTGGGCCATTTGAGATGCCAGATAGAGCCACCACCCATTCGTGTATTCCAAGGTGCCAACCGAGCATGGAAAATATGCGACACACCTTGACACCCTGTCCCAGTTTGACAGTCAAGGTGCCATGATTGACGACTGTAAACCAAACTATGTTGCATGTGCGCATCTCTGCCATTGTATTTTTTATTCATTGTCACTATCAGGGAGATTAACGGCTTTTACAGCTACAGCACAGGTGTCTACTCAGTAATCATGCACATAGCATACATGTTGTGGTCTTGGAGTCAGTCAGCAGCTACCAACACCCCACCTTTGTACTTGCTCGTACTTCACGTTTGAAGTATTTTCAGTTATAAAGAAACAACAGCATAAACAACATCTTTGTCCCCTCCCTTGTGACGTTTCATGTTCTGGACAGATACAGTGAATGGCCATTAAAATTGAAATCGCTAACAAACTACCCAAAGCCTGCATCATTTTGTAATGCAAAGTAAGTTTGCAATGCAGAGAGCTACTCGCCTCTCATCTTCAAAACTGTCTGCAGGCAGAAAGTTGACAAGTGCAGACAATAACATTGCTTTGTTAGATATTCTCTCGCTCTTTTTTTTTTTGGTCTTTGGTCTTAATTTGTCAATTATTGGGCCTAAAATAACTTTTTGTGGCTGTGCAGTATGTCAGCGACAACATTAGTATTACATGTTTCATTGAAACTCACATGAAATGATCACAGACGAGCCAGACGTGACAGAAAATAGACCTCTTCTAACGCTCACAAATGTTTTTTTCTTCTTCCTTTTGGGTTGGGACTCCTGTGTTTCTGCCGAGGTGTTATCCGACTCTGCAGAAACTGTAAACCTGTACTTATTTTATTCAGGTCGTGTTACATGTGTGAGGTGAGAGAAATACTGTAGATCTTGTGCTTTACAGAGTAGCACCAAGTGTTGGGTGAGTCATACTCCATTTGAGGTTACGTATTCTAGAGAAAAGAAAGAAAAAAAGACGAATCTGTAGAATCAAGTCGAATCCGTCGCTGGTTTGATTTACCTTCGCACTGGAGTACCGCTTTTACTTCAATCTTCTGACAAAACAAGTAAAGCAAGGAATTGTTCGTGCTCAGCCCAGGTGCTGTACCACACAATTCTGTATAAACAAGATTTTCATGAGTGGATAGAGCTTCAGTGATGACTGATACAGCACAGGGCACATTGAGTCAAAGGGCACCCATTTACTCATATAATAACTGGCAAATGCATATGTATATACATCTATCAGATTCATATTTACTCATGGAGTCAATACCATTGTAAATACTGTGAAAGAACGGCAATGTGAGACTGAGCTCATGATGGCCTCAGACAGAGTTCAACCAAAACCACCGCCTCATACTTGTCCCTTTTAGGAAGACAATCGAGGTAACATAAATGAGTTATCGCAATGCTGTCTTTTCGGGAACACGGTCCAAGTGGTATAAATGATTAATAGGCTTTTTCGCTTGTCTTTCAGCTCACAAGGGCTCCTGTCTGTCTCAGCCTTGTGGCTGAGATATAAGAATAACGTGCCACCGCTCTGCGCAGATTCTCCCTCAACTCTCTCTGCCCTGTGATTCATACTTCATCTCACCTCTGTTTCCGACAAACACAGAAATACTGCGTCAGAATTGGGACTAGATGGTGACAACTTGGAACATCTCGTGAATAACTACCCCTGAGCCTATGTTAAATACATTTTATTGCTGCACTGATTCTCCTAAATCGCCTGGAGGCAGGAGTACTTTCCTTTTACTTTCATTTACGTGAGACAAAATGGCCTTGTGCTCAGTGGTTCGAAAGAGGCCGATCATTGTGTTTAATTTGCATTAATTCTTCGATGTTAACGCCATGTGTTGTAAATCTCAACGTTAACCAGTTCATTCTCATGCGGTTTAAACAGTCTGAAGCCAATCATAACCGGATGAAGTCACAGCGCGTGCAGAGGATTTTCCATGGGAGACACCGTTTGAGTCATCGTCTTTGCCCTTTCCATCAATATGTAAATCATGCTAGTAAGTGGAACGCCATAAGCCCCCCCTTGACCATGCCTGCCTTTAGAGCTTTCATGGATGACCTGATAATGATAAGTGCCCCGGTGCAGTTGAGTCCTCTGAAGGGCCTTGGGAAGCTCATCAGCTGGACATGGCTGTTCTTCAAGTGAGTAAATTCCAGGTGTTGGCGGGGGGAGAGAAAGTCTGAGCAATTTTGCTGCTCCCTGGGAGACCAGGACATTCATCCTTCAATGACTGCTCTGTCAGAAGCTTGGCCAAGACCTTGAATGACCGTACAGGTGACTGGTTGGCAGTCGGGGAGCCATGGCAGGTGGTAGTGGGCACGAGCAGGAATGTCAGAGCGATTCAAAGCCCAGACTTTGACATCCTCCCATTTGTCCTGCTGTCAACTGCTGGGGGCTTTGAGAGGAGGCGGTTTTCTATTTCTGCACATGGCAGGCCCTATACCACAAAACCAGACTGCATTTGTTTTATATAGGCAGAAGTAGACGGTTAAACTCCCCATTACTCTTGGAATTACACATTCATTGAGCACAATGGTGATGCCTCCTGGATGATGGATAAACAAGTTAGAGCATAAACCTCAGCAGTGCTCCAGTTTACAACATGCCAGCACATCTTTCACCAGCGTTGTCTTTTAACTCGGTATTCAAGCTCCGTGTCATTTTTGCTGTGGTTTTGAAGACCGTATTTTATCATCAAGGAAGTGCCAGACCTCAGTCGAAAGTCCACACCTTGACGCTTCCAAGATGAATACCTTGAGAAGGCACCTATAGCCTGCAGCTGACTGATACACCAGTGACGCACTCGCAGGTGTTCAACAAGCAAAGCGCAAACAGTTGAAAAAATGTACCGACTGTCTTCTGTTCAGTGCATGTTCAGTTTCACTGTTCTGTCTTTCTTATTGACTTTCTTGCAATTGTTTTCAATTTGTTATGAGTTCCAGACACCATACCCACAAGGCTTGCTTTAATAGTCACGGCCCTATTCACCACTGGAAGCGCGCATCTGACATAGATCAGCAGGAAATAGCATACACCCTCCAAAACATCCCAAACATCATGGAAAAGACTCCAAGTAAAGAGGGTTTTATTTATTGGGGCTTTACACACCACAGAGTCACAGACTGACAATTAACAGTGGCCATCTTGACTTGTCGTAGTAGGAAAAGCACAGGTGTTACAAATAACGTTAACAATGGCTCCACTTTATTCAAATGTCCCGGTAAGTCAGTACAGTGCGACAGCGAGGCAGTATGAACAACACCACGACCTAGAAACTGAAGCAGTTGACTGAAATCCGGCCTTATTCATGTTATTCTTTACACCCGTGTCTTTCTTGCTGCGACTTGTCTTCTGCGAGGTCCAATAGTCAAATTTCCCGTAATGTGAAGCCACAAACACACCCATGGTAATGTTTGTCCATACATGTGGCGTTCTGTCAACATGAGCCACAGAAAAAGTTTTCAAAGAAAATAATGTGAGAATTAGTCATTCGTTTTGCAATATGTAACATTGAGGCTGACTTCTTGTAATACAGAATTTGACCAGGAGATGGCATTCAGCTCCATATAATAAGACAACAGACTTTCTTTTTCAATAATCCATAACAGAATGTGTGCAATGTAATTTTGAGTATCAAAAGTTTAACAAGAAATATGCTTTATGATTACAAATATCATATAATGTTATCTATATTATTTAGTGGATGAGAGATGTAATTGGTTAAAATAATTAAAAAGCAGTTCAGGAAAATGAATCATTCTTTTCATTCAATAAAGCAGCACAAGATTGAACAGTATATAGATATTTCAGATTTCACACTGTTTTAAGAGGAGGCTTAGAAGGCTTGGTTGTGTTCTGAGACTCTGAGATTATGTAAATGTCTAAATTAATTTCTATTCAGTAAAAGAAAAACTGTTTGTGGGCAGCAAAATCTGTCATAATCATGGTCATGTTGAGCTTTGACTCAAACATTTTCTGAAAACAGAGCCAGATAATTTGTAGGATATGTGTAGTGAAACAACGTGATCATTGTTGAATTTAACAATGTAACATTTTATCTTTGGCTGAGAAAATGAGCAAGGCACACAGCCACGTGGCGTGTGGTTGGCTAGGTGAAGTTTGTTAGCCATTTGCTGGCAGCCTTAGAGTAGGCTGCCTTCCAGTCAACACTCAGGGAGTAAAAGGT
>JBCAUF010000028.1:16413759-16426334 GCA_038406115.1 Haemulon aurolineatum
CTCCTCTCCGCTCCTCTCTCTTTCTTCGCTCGCTCTCTCCGTTTCCCTGTGGCCCTCCCCCTCCCTTTTCATGTTTCCCCCTCCCTCCATCCTCTCTTTCCCTCGCTGGTTCAGTTAGTCAAAGAACAGATTCACGGAAGGAGAGAAAAGGGGGGAAAGGCAGGACGAGAGTGAGAGCGCAGGAGTGGGGCAGGCTGGGGAGAGGGGCGTGGGGTCTCAGCCCTCTGTCGTGGGGGGTTGGGGGGGTTGAGATACACCCCAATATTTTGTTCCAAGTACCATGGACTGCCTCTGCATTGTGACTACAAAGGTAAGCCTATCTGTTGTTCCTTACTTTAGTGTGTGTGTGTGTGTATGTGTGTGTGTGCATGCGCGTGTGTGTGTGTGAGAAAGAGTGAGAGCTGCCACAACTGCATCTGGACGCCGAGGAGAAGGAAGCTCTCATCTTTCTGTCATGTGTAATTCCAAAAAGTATGCATGTCGTTTCCGTAGCGTGTTTCTACCTTTGTGCGCTCTTTTTTTATTTATTTTTTTTTTCTTTCTTGCGAGATTTGCCTCGAGAAAGCCTCGGTTTGAGCCGGGGCTACCTGAGTGCTGTGTGGACAGAATACTCTTTTGATATTTCCCTCTCTCTCTCTCTCTGGATGATGACCCCCCTTCTCTCTCCCACTCTTCCCTCCGCATCTACCTACTCCGTGTCATGCTTCGCGAGCGTATAAACAGGGGCTGGCTGACCTGCGTGGATGTAGTAACAAAAAAAAAAAAAAAAGAAAGAAAGAAAGAAAAAAAAAAAGCTGGTAGCTTGGTGCTGCCTGTGCTCGGGCTTCGTGTCACGCCGGGAGCTGCGGAATATGTCAGGGGTAGAGGACCACGGGGAGGGCATCCTGCATGCTAATCTCCTCATATTCTCAGCTGCTGTATCTTAACCTCGACCAGAGCCGCACGTTAGAGCTGCCTGCCATCCGTCCATCCGCCTCGCTCTCGCTCTCTCTCTCTCTTTCTTTCTCTCTCTCTCTCTCTAGCACACACAGGATATGAGGGATGCGTTATATCATACACATGTGCTCGGCGTCAGCGCTCCAGCGGAGGCACGCCGACTCGCGAAACTGGCCCGATGAAAATGAGAAATGAAAAGGGCTTTTAATGTCCAGACACGCTCTGGGGACTCAGACCCCCGTTTGTCCAGAGGGCTAGAATCTGCTCTAGACCCCTCAAAAGAAAAAAAAAGCCCTGGTGGACACACTTACAGGTGAGCAGTATAGCAGCTGCAACTGAATGCAGTTTCTGGCAGGAAGTGATGACAAAAAGTGGGGAACAGGAACACACACACATACACACACACACACACGCAAGGTGGGGATCTTCTGAAAATTTCTCTTGGACTCTCAGCGTGTGTGTGTGTGTGTGTGAAGCAGAAGCGAGTGCAGCTGGCCCTTTCAGTCGTATTACATAAATTTGTGCTTAACGGTGGCACATTACATTCATTTGCTTATCAAGCTCTCAGTTTCCTTGGCAACCGAGATTATTGGTCAGTTAAACATAGATAGGTGGTAGGTGCAGCAACATGAGCGGGGGAGAATGTTTCACTCTGGCGGGTTTACATTAAAGTAGGCCTGCATTAAATACATTTTTACTTCTGTGATATAGATCAAAAATAAAAAGCAGGAACTCTATTCACGCCCTGCTCCAGTGAAGTGGCTTCCAAGCTGATAAGTGGCTGTTGGTTCCACAAAGACTTTTGTTGTTTCCTAACACGATGCAGTGACAAATTCTTAAAGACGAAAATGTCAAGGTAGCTCTCTTTTGAAAGCCTGGAACATCAGCCCCTTGTGCATCTTATTTGTCTTGAGTGTGACTCACAGAAGAAAAAGAAGAAGACGAAGAAGAGGAATAGGGAAAAAAAAAAACACGCTAAGTGAAGGACCACAGTTGGTAACAGTGGATATTTCACCAAACTCGTTCCAGAATCCTGCATCGCTATCTAAGTGAGAAAAGACTTACTGTAAAGCTGGCAAAGAAGACGAGACTATTGCCAAGAGATTGCGAGACAGATGGTCAGTTTATAAAAGGGAAAGTTAGAGCATAAAGGAATATACCGACTCGAACGGCGAAGCGAGCCCTCGACCGACTGACGAGACGTTCGGTTGCGTTTTAACTTCAGAACACGCGACGATGGACACTTTACCAAGCTAAACCCTTGGTGAACGAAAGCCAGGCCTCCACCGTGGAAATTTAACTCGATTTTGCCAAAAACTGGGTGTATTCCTTTAAATGTCTTATTAAACTTTAATGGGGGCTGGCTGCATTGCAGGTGAGCAGCGTGGCTTGCCATCATGTAGCAGATGATGGGTGAGCAGCTCCCAGGGTGAGCTGTTCCCTGACACCCACATACTGTAGAGCAGGTTATGTGAACAATGTTGCTTCCCCGTGCAGGTCTGTGCACAAAGTTTCGGTGTGTGGGTGAAGCCACAGTGAGCCAGTGAGTGACAAATATCCGATAACAGTTAATACGGCACACCAGGGTTAACTTAAACACCCCTATGCTCAACGCTGCCTTTATTGGAGGGACGGCGATAATATCCAATTGAGTGCGAGCCCCTCACAGCCGTCTTCAAGGCTTAAACGACACCCCCTGCGAGCCACTGCGTTGAGTAATCTGGTGGAAATTTGCAGAAATCGTGAATTTCCAGAGAGATGTGATAAATGGACACTCTCTGATAGCAGTAGAGGCTAAATTAGTGTGATTGTGTGAGGACAAAATAAAGAGCACCTACAGCATGCCCCTATATGCTAACAAGAAAGTTCATTTATTAGTATTTGAATAGGAGGTTTTTTTTGTCCGTCTGGCAATTAAGGTAAAATCAGACAAGTACTCCTGCTTCTTTTGTAATGCTAATATTATCTTCACACACGTGTCTACACCTGACATGTTACAACCTTTGGCTTGGAGAAAGTTTGCAGTAGGACTGTGCGATACAACCAAAATATTCCCAATACAAGTCATTTAACCATATCCAGATACCATACATAAGTGTATATAACAGGGTTTCTGCAGGTATCAGCCAATCTCATTTGATGCTTTTTCATGCCCTTTTTCATGCCACTTCAAACTAATTTCATGCCCATGTGTCCAACTGCAGATACTTTCCGGTTCCAAACAAACATATTGTAAGCATTTGACAATGCCAATTTTTAATATTTGAAATGAACACAACAAAACACACTGTAAGAGGACACACCGAAGCATTCGGAGAAAATGTGACGTGTCAAAAAGTGATTGGGATGAGCAGTAAAGTAACAGAGCCACAAAATAATCCGGCGTAGCGGCAGATTAACGGAAATTAACCAGATATTTGCAGTCAACCCCTCAAAGACAGCAGCAGCAACCCTGCAGGTGATACACTGAGCCACTGGGGCCAAAATATTCAAATATGAGGTAAAATATGTTCATATCGTAGTGCATAGGTCAGCAATATGAAACATCTGGTCCGTCCGACTTTGTGCACCGGCCGCAAAAAAAAAAAAGCCGATTAAAAGGTTCCGCCTTTCCGCCTAAAAGGTTTCGATCAAAATTAGATTTAGATGTCTGACGTAATCATGAAAAACATTTTGTTCCATCAAGTTTACGTATTTTTAATGCTTCTGAACATCGCAGTTGATGCTTTTTCATGCTATTTCAGGCCTTAATTTTCGTAAAAGCTATTTAGTGACTTTTCATGCTTTTTAATGACCCGCGGAAACCCTGTATAAAATGAACATATGGAAGGGTCTATTTTTCGTTTCAATTTTGAATATTTACTCAAGTTGTTAAATCTTCATACATACTATACATCATATTTGATTATTTTTTTACTTTATTTTAGAACCTCTGTGCAAACTTTCACTAAAGCATGTCACAAATTATTAAAGATTAGGAAACACTTCTCAACTACACTGTAGTTGCAAATGAAATAAACATAAGCCAAAAATGTGAATGTGGTCAAACATATCAGAGCTGAACATTATGCTCTTCAGTGTATTTAGTGTGTCAGATTTACATACCCCAAAACACGTCCATGCAACAGGAGTAGCTCCTCTTTCAGGCGCGAGCTCCGCATTTTACCTTGGCTGGTTGGAGTCTCTTCCCCTGAACACATCTGCCCAAATTTCCTGCCTGCAGCCAAGCAGAAGAACACAAAGCGTCTTACAAATTATGAAAAAATGCGCAATATGTCATACTGTTTTTTGATGGAGTTGTGATGTATGGGGATTCACGGGAGTTTTAGCTATCTGACGTGACTCAAGCAGAGATGTTCTCGAAGTTTATAGTTTTATCCATGTTAGTTTAGCCACATTTGCGAACTTCCCTCCTCACACCGCACATCTCATTTGACACATTTGAGATACTACTGAGTACACAGCAAACAAAATACAAAACATAGGTGTAGTCGTTTTAAGACCTATTAATGTGGAATCATCACATATTACACATTTGAGGGTGCGATTTGTGACGCGACAAAACAAACGATACAGCAAAATATGTGTAGATGTTCTTCTATCATCACATGATCTACGTCGTCATATCGCACAGCCCCAGTTTGAAGTCAGGCCGCCTTCTATCTATCTCCAAAATGCCTCCGAGACACGTTACGTGAGCATCAATCATTCGGAAATCATCTTTTGAGAAGAAACCAACTCTGAAAATACTCCAACAAATGATGAGGCGGTACACAGTGGAAGCCGCTTTGATGCCACCTTGTACATCTTATAATTTCGTCTAATTTATAAAAGAGATGAATAGGGCGCGCTCAAACTTTCAGCTCTTACCAAGTAATAGATTCATGGGTTTTTTTTCTCCTCCTGAGTGTTTCAACAGCTTATGTAATATTCTGCTCCTTCCTACACTAAAATCTCAGAAAAAATAAATAATAAATTGCAACATATGATAGCAAGGCATCATACAGAAGTGTCATTACATAACATCTAGAATATTAGGGCATATCAGCTTGAGGAGACGTCACAGGATTTATATTTGGTTTGCGAGTCTGACAATACCTTTGACTCTCCCTCCCTGTATGGCACTGAGTCAGAGAGGGATGGTTTGATGTTTGAGAGGCGAGAACAAAGATGGTGCACACAGTGGAGAAAAAAAAAGGGGGGGGGGGGTGGATTTAAGCTCTGAAAGCAACTTATCTTATTGCCATCGTGATGTCTGATGGAAAACGATTGCAATAAAGCATCACGTATGCGTCTCCCGGGTGGAAAGGAGGACATACAGTGTGTTTCTGCCGGCTCTTACTGCCTTCCTCCTGCTTTGCTTGTCTTACACTCCTTTGATTATCACTCCTCTCCCTGTTGTCACCCTCGTTCCACTTCTCTGCTCTCACATTTCCAATTCCACATTTTTTTTTTTTTTTGTCCTCTCTGCCTCCTTCACCTCTGTAATCCCTCGCTCAGTCCCCTCTCTCCCAGCCTCCTCTTTTCCTTTATCTCCTTTTACCCCCACTCCACCCCCACCCCCTCCTGCCACCCCCTCCTTCTGCTTACTCTCCCCTTTCCTGCTCTCTACTCGCGAGCCTACCTCCTGCCCTCCTCTTCAGCACTTTCGAGGCTTCCCTAGTTAGTGCTCCTTCAAATAAATTATACATTTGACAAGATGTAGTCAAAGTCAGCAGCTCGGCGTGCACATTATTGGCTTCATGTATGGCTTCGTGCTCCAACATAGGTACACATCCCTGAGATGGGTTGAGGCCTGCACATTTTGCAATTATTTTTGTGCTGCCAGCTGCTCTTATAGTTGAATATATATGAATATTCATGTGTGTCTGCATACGAGGATGAGAAGCTTATGGCTGCCGCATCCCGCACTCGTCCTAAGAGTCTCCAAAATGGAGTTAAGCTAAACCCTGCGCTCCCGAATCAAACAGAGCCTCCCTCAGTGTTCGCTCAGCTCGTCCGCAACTATACGCCCGGTCCTAACAAGTGTCCATTCAACCCCCGCCGTGTGAGTGTGTGACATACAGTACAGTGTGCCGTGCTGTGGGTTAGGATTAGTGATCCAGCGGAGGGCTAATATGATCTCCGCTCAAGGGCACGGGCTTCCATGAGGCCCTTTTGTATGCAGCCACAGAGACACTGATCCTGCCAAGTTGCTCCCAGGGCACAGTGAGCGAAGGAGCAGGGCTTGCCCCGGCGCGAGTCTGATGCCACGACTGCACAGCAGCGCAGAGGTTCTCTATTGTCAGACGGGGGAAAAAAAAAACAAAAAACCAGAGCAGAGTCGAGATGTAACCCTATACAGACAGATGTTTTTTCTCCCCCCTCGGCCCCCCTCCCTCCTTCTTGAGCTCTTCGTCATCATTTCGGCTCAAATGACTGTTCGCTTTTTTTTTGGTGCTTTTTGTGTGTGTGTGTGTGTGTGCCCGTGGAAAGAAATATCGCAAAAATTTCAGTGGTCAGCAACGGTTTCGTTTTGTCTTGAAGCACATATTGCACCACTCACCCACACGTTTGACCACTATCCCGAAAGAAAGCCACACACACCTACCTACATGGTCGGACCAGAACTCGCACAAACTGCAGAAGGCATCCTGGCTCCGGCGCGAGTGGCTCCCCTGCACTGTGAATCGTAACTGCAGCCTTTGCTCGGGCGCGAGTTCACGTCTAAGAAAACGTGTCAGGTTTAATTAAACAGGGAGGCTGTGTGGCGCTAATCTTTACAGCAAGGTGTTAAATTCAAACAGCTGCAATTGTGAATGGTGTTGGTGCAGAAATAAAGGCTCGGGCGATGTGAACTTTTTATCAAAGCCGGTCTCGTTTCGGAGCGTCGAGTCACTGCATGTAAGCTTTCTCTTCAAACATGTATGCTCATACATCACCTCATTTCATCCAGAACCCATCGGTCCCTTCGCTACGATAATACGCTGCCAATTCTGTGCTAACCTCTAGTCTCTCAACTACTTTATAATGCCCACCACCCCCACCACAAGCCTTAGCCAGCAAGGAGGCTGCTAAGAGCTTCTCTTTGTCAAAGGCACACAACACAATCTGTGCTCCGCTCTCTTCTCGCCGTCTTTTGCTTCCCTCGGCTCCACGGTTTCATCCACAGAGAGGATGAGCAATGCCTTATCATTTCTTTTCAATCTCACCTTGAATGCTAAGTTATTATTGGTGGATATTTCAGTGCACCACAGGCTCGACCAGTATCTTTATTGCCTTTTAGTGTTTTCATATATCTTACATACTGCATCTGGCTTTCATTTAAACTCTCATCTTTTTTTTTTTTTTGATTGAACATTAAGGAGAATGTAATCAAATCTTTCATTTTGCTCTTAATTGCGTTGAATAACAGCCCACTTCCTGTCTGTCAGCCTGCTTACAGGCTCCGCTGCTTAATTTCAGTGTTTTGGCTGTCAGCATCGCTGTCCGTCCTGAATTTGTCCATATGACAGGTGACAGATTAGATCCATCATGGGCTGTTTGGGCTCGAGACTTTGTCATCTCACATTGAGCGAGAAGGCTAATGGCGAAACACGAGCGTGCTACACTGTGGACCAGGAGGGGGGACTGTGGCTGACGGCTGCTCTGACACTGTAGTATGCACTGATCGGACGGGAAATACGACAAATCGTGATGGTAATTGAGTAGATGAGACTGAGGAATAACTAAATCAATGGCGATGATGATGATGTATATTTAAGGATGTAGGTTGATTCAACAGAAGAGGTCCTGTGGGCCTCGTTAGGCAGGTCAAGGAGGGTCAACTTCTCACCAGGGCCTCTGTGAGAAAACCACACTACAGGCATTTTAGTTAAAAGACTCAACTAACTAGCATATGTTAGGTAATTAGGATGTGTGTGTCAGCGTGTGGTGGTTGTGTAGATTTTGGGGTGGGACTGGGGTGTGCAGGCGTGCCAAAAGAGGAAAGCAGAAGACCAACGCCAGAAAAAACAAGAATGACAAGGATGGCAGTGCCAATATCATCGATATGAATAGCACTTGCATTAGCCTTGCAAATAGGGATCAGATTTTCTTACAGTGCTGTGATCATATTTTTCAATATAGCACACAATGACACCTTGTGGCACGTTGGTAAACTACAGCACAGGAGTCCATGACAACCTGGCTCGGGGGTATCGACAAACTTGAGCTGCCTGTGTCCATACAGGCGACCGGATGCAACATTACGCAACCCGAGCGTCAGAGTACACGCGAGGTCCGGGTTCACCGAGGTCGAGGCCTTGTGTTTTTCCTCGCGATTAGTCGGAAATTGCCGGACGCCCGTATCGGTTATTCATGAGCAGTCCCCTTGTCACAGACCTTTGTAATGTTCTCATCTGAAATTCAGCTTGTGGATTCAGAGGTTCTTAACCTCCCGCTTGGCAAAGAGCAGGAGAGTACCAGTCACACTAGAATTATATGCTTTCTAAGTCTGATGATACATCTTGCTGCCGACATGTGCGGTTTCAGCACTGGAAAAAAAAAAAAAAAAAAAAACACTGAATGAACAACACATGAGCTAATGACACAGTGAGAGTTCAAACACACACACACACACACACACACACACACAGACATGCTCAGAGTCATGTACAAGCGCACATATTTTGTGTGATTTGTTTGTCTCTGGCTCTGTATCTTCATGTTCCTCTTATAGGTGATGTCAGTTGCCTAGCAACCAAGCAATCAGGGCCCGATTGTTGCCATGACAACATGGCAGGGGTATCATCATGGAGAGAATAGAGATGAAAGGAGGAAGGGAGGGAGAGAGGAGAGGAAAAGAGACAGAGAGAGAGGGAGAGAGAGAGAGAGAGAGAGAGAGCCCTGCCATTGAAGGGTGTTGATAATGTGAAGCCCACAGTGTGCAGGTAGGAGGATGACCTCTGTGTAGGCGGCGGCAGAGAATGCTCATGAATGCGGAGAATAGAAAATTAATGTTGGGTCTTATGCGGCTGGATCGGCGGGTTACACAGCGTTTGACACTCTTCTAATAGAGCAGGCTTCGTTCCAGATGGAAATGTCACGACGTGCTCCAGTTGTCTTTAGTCACAGACAGTGATGCTGATGCAGAAGCCGCGGCTCAGTGTGTCGCCGGGGTCCACAGGGCTTTGGGCCTAACCTCCGCAGGTGTCATAACCCATCCATCACCCGACAGCAGTCCACTGTAAAACAGCCCAATGGGGTCATGGCGCATTTGCTCTGTTTATTCCCTCGCTCAACTCTGCTTCCCCCTTAATACAGCCGTGTAGCAGAAAGAAACGGGGCCTGAGAGGGCAAGAGCAGGAGCAAGTACGCCCATTATGATGCCAATTAAGCGACTGTATGGATCGGAGTGGATACTGATTTATATTTCGTGTCAAAAATACTGACGTTGATTAAATTAGTGGTGCGAATAAATGACATTTTGACATTATTGTTGCAAAGATTGATCAAGTGTCTCCAGGCTAACAGCACGGCCCACTAGAGGACAACTGTAACAACATGTGTAGCACGATGAGTGATTTAATTTGAGGATCATTTCAGAAGATTTACTAAAACCTGTCCATTTAGCTGCACAGGACTCTGAAGTTTGTGTCGCCTATAGGCAGCGATCACTGATTTTACATTTAGTAAAACAACATATTGTGTGGTTATGTTGCGTAATGTGTAGTCGTGTGATGCTTAATTTTTGATTTCATAAAATACTTTGCTGTTACTGCTGTCACATTCATTCGATAACTTTGACATTTGGCATGAACATTTCATGGGCAAATGAAAGTGAAAACTGTCCACTCAGAAACTATTGTTTCGCTGCAGGAGCACACGCCACAAGGGAGTGATACAATTCAACTGCTTTAGCTAGAGAGTTACCATAAAGCATCTAACAAAAGCCCAGTCTGAAATCATTGCTCTAACTGTGGACAGGGACATGTGTGACCTTGTGATAAGGATGAAGGAATACAAATTGTTGCCAAAGGTTTCTAAGAATTATCTTATTTAATGCCTGTCTGATCAACACTGATCACTGTAATTGAATCAAAAGACTTATTAAAGTGGTTCCCATCTATTCCATGAATGAACATGTAAAGTACACCCATCTTGTAGATGAATGATGTTTTTGCATGAATAAATATTCTATGCCATCTTTGCCAACACATGAAATGCATCGACTGTATATGAATGGACATCATGTCACCACCTCCCCCTGCTGTACAAATATGAAGCAAAAATATCCTGCTCACAGATGCTGCCACCTTGATCTGCCGACGTCAATCAATTGAGTCAGTGGCTCACACAGGGGAGCTGTCAATTATGGCGCTATACCCCGTTTTCATGGTAACAAATAACTAATTAACGCCTAAATTATTTAAGCACTTGAGCATGCATCAGCATGATTAGAACTACCAAAAACAGCAGAAATTACCTTTGGGAAAAAATGCATTTGAGTATTAAGTTTGGCCCAGGTCCCATCTGCTAACATGGAGGAGGCGGGATTTATGACCTGTACTGTCACTAGCCACCAGGGGGCGATCAAGATGTTTTGGCTTCACTTTAGGGGCGATTTCATGGAAACCATTTAATGTATGTATATGGTGAAAACCTATTTTAACACCTGTTGCTTTAATCTTTTCATTGGTATGACCTTGATATACATTGATATGATGTGAACTAGTAAGGTACAGTAGGCTTGGCTTTATTGAGATACTATTTGCTCCGAAGGCAGCCTAATTTGAAAAGCATAATGGAAGAAAACATCCTTTAGAATAGAAAGACATCTGAGTATCCAGCTAACACTAATATAATATAAAGGTCAATTATATGTAAAAACTATTTAAGAACAATAGCATGAAATAAAGACAGTATACAGTATGAGTTATTTTAATGTAATGTATGATCAACATACAAAGGTAGCACATTGCTCAAATTCATCACTGCTAAAATTAGAGTTTATGGCTCAAACAGTGTTAAAGGGAGACAAAATAATGCTGCTGAGACAAAATAACTTTTATCTAAAATGAAGTCAGTTAAATAGGTCTGATAGCCACCAGTGATAGTCTTCCTCTAAATAACTTACACACAAGCTAGCAACTCCAATAAAGTACTTCTTTTTCACACTGAATGCCATCTAAAAGGAAACTGTACCCCATTATAAAATATGAAGGCTATCAGGAATTGTATTTAAACACAAAACAGGAAAAAAATGATGACTGCTGAAATAAGCCTGTGAATATTCTCATTCAACCAGGTCATAGTTATCTCAAGGAAATTCAATCAAACGCAACTTTGAAGACGTTTCACCTCTCACCTCTCAACCGAGTCCAGTTGCGTTTGATTGAATTTCCTTGAGATGACTGCTGAAATACTTGCACAACAGCACAAAATTGATCAGAAATCTTTGTCTTTGTGTCATTTGAAAAATTAGATTCCTCCTTCTCAACGGGCCGCATTTTTGTTCGTTCTGCAACTGCTGGGGCCTTTTCATATATTCAGGATTTTTTTAAAAACTGAAACTTCTCAGTCAATATCTTTTTCTCTTTTCTGTGGCTCGCTGACACAGTCTACTGACAGTTGGCTATCTGCAGGGACAGATCCGCTAGGATTTCAAGGACAAGCTCATTTTTTAAAAAACTTTTTTTTTTCATCATCTAATCAATGTTTTATCAACAGAACATCACAAAATAGTGAAAACAAAGTTCCCAGAGCCCGAAACATTGTCAAAGAGCTTGTTTTGTCAGACGTGGTGTTCCACAGGTATTCTATTTAGAGAGTAAAACTGAGGAAAGAAAAGAAGCATCCCATCACATTTGTGAAGATGGAACCAGTTAATGGTTGACTCATTTGGTTTTTAAATAACAGGCAATTCATTTATCCTCAAAATTGTTGTCAGCTCATCAACCAACGGATCGTTTCAGTGTTTGAAGGGCATACACGTTTCCGGATTCTGCACATTGGTTGGGAGCATCGCTGATTGGCATGGCTGATATTTTACATTTACAGTCCACGACTGAGGGAATGGCGTGACGGCAGTGACATGAATTTTCATCTCAGAGATGACTATATAGGCAACAGTTAAGACGCTAGCCGAAAAGGGATAAATATGTAATTATGCAACGGTTGCATAACAGAGATATCTGTGTCAAAACGCTCCTAATTTTAAATCATCTCCTTCATAATATTTAGCCTTTGCTTGAAGTGTAACGTATGTGTGCGCGTGTGGCGGCGCGTCAGAGACGGCGAGGGAGCAAGGAGCAGCGCGGATGCAGGCATACTGTACTGTTTATTTCATAAAACGGCAGGAAAATAACATGTAAGGTTTCATCTCCGTCTCTACGTCTCCTTCGCTCCCCTCCCTCACTCACCAGCAGTGACAAACATATTTTATGAGTCACGGCTGGAGCAGGCTGCCAGTCCTCTCTATTCAGACCCCTTGCCTTTAACATCAAGATATATCCAACACCAACAACTCTGGCTTCCAGGAAAACTCTCTCTCCTCGTCTGCTCCGACGCCCCCCCTTCCCCTTCCCTCCCTCCCCCCCCTCCCTCTTTTTTTTTTATTTCCCCTTACCCTTCCCCAGCCTCCCATTTCTCTCTCCCTCTCTCTCTCTCTCTCTCTCTCT
>JBCAUF010000028.1:16441837-16463607 GCA_038406115.1 Haemulon aurolineatum
TTCCCTGTGGAAAACATATTAAAATCCTCCTCCCACAGACCCAAGTTGCCTCTACCATCGTCGTCATCATGACCAACCGCTGAAATGTGCTGGTAACTCCACAGAAAACATCTACTCTGTCGTAAGAGCAGATTTCAAAATGGGATTGACTCCTCAATTAAAATGGATTGTGCCTGGTTTGGTGATTCTGGTTTTAACATTCCAGATACACATAAGTAGCAGATTTTTTTTAGTTAAAATTCTACATTTGCATCCTCGCAATGACTTATTTTGTTTTGAAACATGCTGATGATCCCAGGATTGCAATTTTATCAGCAAGCTAATTCTGAGTATTCATCTCGTGTATCCTTTCAGCATGCCTGAGTACCTGTTCTGCACACATGCAGTATGGCTACATGTTTCCAGCAGGTTCAGTGGCCCTCAAACAGCTTGTGTCCAGTCTGTTGCAGTCTCATGGTGGGTTGTTATTGGTGGGATTTTATGTGGCCAGATCTTTTGGGGATGTACAGTGCAGTGTGTGGATATGCTTTCACTGTTCCTTGATGTTCCATCTTAACCTCGTGAATTTATTCTCGGGACTGCCATATGTTTGCTAGCCATCTGTGTGGCAATACACACACCACATGACTGGTCACTTCCCAAGGTGATCTTCCAAGGTTATTTGTTTGCCCAACCTTTGCTCTTAAACAAAGCCGGGCACAGAGTCTCTCAGTCATCTTTAATTCACGAACTTAATTAAAAGGGTCTTTATGTGGTTGGAAGCGTTCAGCAGTGCTTTAATGTGCTCTTTTATGCTTAATGCTCATTGATGGCCTCACAACATTTAATCAAGACAGACTGCCTCGTTGAAGTTTGTCTTTAAGCTACGACTCAGTGCAGCGGTGCTTACATTGAAGGCTGTACAATGTAAACCGGCCAGCGGATGGAGATTAAATGGAAACGGAGTATTAATGTAATGAATGATTTACGACTCGGGGATCAGTGTGCCTTCATCTCAATATCAAGATCGATGATCACCTCACCCCGAGGATCGATGCTCTGGCGTCCTTACTGGAAAGTGGACAGGAAAACGACCTGCTGTCACTCATTACCAGCCAACCAATCAAATGATCAAGAGTAATGGTGTAGGAAATATCAGCAGGTGATATCAAAGCAGAGGCGGTTCACTTTGCTGCACTGCAATATGCAGTCGGTGCTCCTTCATGTGAGGCACTGGTTTTGCAATCCAGCTCGTTACTGTAACTGTTTTCAGAGCCTTGCAAACACACATTTCCTCCTATGGATTTGACCTATTTTATCCTGCTGTTCGTGTCATCTTGCTTTGTAAAGAGCAGTGAGCCTCAGCTCTGACAGTAAGCGTGTGCGAGCGTTGCAGCAACAACAATGTGCGGCGGCAGATATTTACTAATGCTCTGCTCAGGTCTGAGATTGAACCATTCGGGGCCGCCTCTACCTTGCTAACTTGCTCCTCTCAGCTTATCCACTATCAAACACCGCAGCTGGTGTTGCGCGAGCAACGGATGTGCAGGCTGTAGGAGTAAGTAGCGCACAGAAATGGCCCTTCCTCTAGCTACGTATGACAGCCATGCAAAATATAATCATAGTAGCAATCAAGTGCATGTTGTTCATACAAGTAAACAGTGATAACAGTGCAGCGCAGATGGGTTGTCTGCGAGACTCAATGGTTTATCTGAAAGAACTCAAATATTCAAACTTGCCAACATGATCTTTTACAAATGTCAAAACCACCAGAATTCAATCTGCATATTATTGCAAGATGGGTTGCCTAGTTACGTGGTGTGCCACCAAAAACCTTGAGGTGAACACGTCAGAGCTGCAGTGATGGTTGAGGGCTACTTGAAAAACGAACAGAGGCCTTTTTTCACCTTGTTAACATCAGACATGCTTAAGTGTCTTGATTGTCAGACGGTGAACAGACAAGAACATAATATATATAAAAAAAACACCTCACGAGGCACCTGGCTCAGATATGCATCATCAACCCTTAAAACTAAATTCAGCCTCAGTGTGGCACACAGACAGAATCAGTAAATAACTTTGCCTCCATGACATCATAGAAAGCAGAACATAATTAAACTCTAAAGGTGTGTTCAGACTCAGACCTCAAGGCAAATTTTAGAAGCAGAGTGAATGCATGAAAAGTTAACAGACACGAGTGGGTGTGAATACACAAATTTGTGAACTGAAGTTTCATCTTATGCGTCTTATGAATCTGCTTCATAGACGTCACAAACTCATGTAGACACACTCCCACGCACAGTTGGTGCATAGTTTGCTAGCTAAGGAGGCTCTTTTTCAACAAGTCTTAAGACTTTTTTTTCCAAATGTCTACAAGAATCACAACAACCATGGCCTGTATCCACATTTACAATATATATTTTTCCATTTTTAAACATTTTGATATGAGGACTGGACTATATTGTCTGTCTTTAGACAAAAACTTGCGATAAACTTCTAATCTCTCTTTTTATTGCACCGATTTCTTCAGCCAGGAAAATCTGTTGAGCACATCCCTCCAGTTATAAGGACCAGAATGAATTGTATTAAAAAAGGGTAAAAATCTAATTTCTACATATCCTTCAAGGTTGAGCAAGTGAACAAATATATCACTGACTTTTGGGTGATTTTTATCATTTTACCTTTATTCGTATTCGTCCAAAGAACAAGCACAACAGACTTGCTCAGTGAGTTGGTCCCATTTGTCCAGGACATTAAGATCTTCCAGGACACGTGGATTGGCACCAGTTTTTTTCCTAACAGAAGCGCTGGCCAACAAGAAACAATTGCTTTTCTCCAAGGTGCTGTTCACCAACAGCAGTAAAGAGAATCCTTAGTGCTCTGCACCAAAGAGCTGTCTCGGGTTTGGTTTTTTGCATTGATAAAAGAAAGGATAAAAGGAAAACCCACCGCTGCTCTCACTGCACGTGTTTGTTTCTAGTGAAGCCATTAACCAGTCTTACAGAGCTGTGTGTTAACATGGCCTCCACTTGCATGTGTGTGTGGACAAAACAAGAGAGGCTGGGGGAGGGTTAGCGCTACAATCCCCCGCTACAAGTGCAACATACATAAAAATGTATGTACTCAGCATAAAAATGGTGTGTGCAGTGCATGCTTCTGTGGGCAGAGGGGGAGGGGAGGGAATGATCAAGACTACTGAGCTTTGTGTGAGACCTGTGGGGAGAACTGCACCTGACCTGTGAACTGCAAAATAGCATAGCATTTGAATTCTTTAATCGATCGACCATTTGTGTTTTAACTGTCGATGGTGCTGCCGTTTATGCCAATTTGCAACGGCGGTCGATACTACCATGAAAAGAGAAACTATGGTCTTCTGCAGCAACAAACAATTCTTTGTCAAACAGGGTATCTGTTTTGAAGCAGTTTTACATGTACATTACATTACTAAGGTATTCATCGTGATTTCATTTAGTTTAGTCTAAAAACCAAGTGTGGCTAAGTCCACATGGTCTGCAATTTTTCTCACATATAAATACCATTCCTTTCTTGTCTTACAAATAAGCATGACGTTCCTGTGAAAACAGGCTCCAGACAAGACAAGATGGAACTCCCCCCACTCTCGACAGAAGCGCTGCAGCCAAGCACCCACTATGGCACCATTTACTGTATCTATGACTCTAATCTGATTATTAAATTTGAGGATGATACATCTGTGTGGGTCTTATCAATGATGAATCATCCCACAGAAATGAGATTCAGAATCTCATTAATTTGGGTTAGACGAGCATAAATTAACAAGCGAATATTTAAGACCTAAATGTAAGGCCGACTGTTGAGTCTCTGGAACAGTGCTGCGCGTGTATCCAGGGAGTATATTTATTTTTTATGACTTTTCCTGTTTCACTGTAGTAATATCAGCCTTCTGGTGGTGAAGTAAAGCCCAACAGCACTTAAGGGATTTTATTTTTATTTTTAGAGAACGTCTTAAGTTGCTCGGGACAGTAATGAGCTTCAGCACATGCACTGCCGAAAGTATTTTTACATGCTCGATCAAAGTTTTAGTTAGGACAACCTAACTAGTGCTACCAGGCAGAATGTGCACCTGGACTACCTCCCGGTGGGAGATGCATGTACTGATGCAGTTGAGGTGATGCTCAATATGAAACACCTTCACTCTGCAGCCCAGGAGCTCCTCTGCATTCAGTAACAGCCTGCACAAAGATAGTGTATGGCTTTTTAGCATTAATGGGGGTAAGTCTTGTGTTGCTGCTTTTGGAGCTTGATTCATAATGATGAATTCATCATAAATCATTAAATAGACTCTTAGTCTTAGTCATTTGGCATGTACTTTACGCATTGCTCTCTTAGAAAGCCATCTTTCTATGGTTGATGTGTTACTCAGGTACAGTAGATGCTTTGTATTTGCAGTTCATTTTAAGCAATACAAAGAGATTAGAGTGACTACACCCAACGGCAGACTTAAATTTGGGCGAAGAGGGTGAATGTAGAGCGTCTCCATGGGGGGATAAGACGCTAGTCTTTGTTGCAGCCCCACTTTTTGATTTAGCTTGGATGGATTCTTAGTTTAAAATCCTTCCTCGTGCAGCTTTAAGCATTCTGCCCCATGGTAAATGTAAAGTCTTGTTGTTGTTGTTGCAGCATACATAGCTACAGGATACGAACACTTGTCAAAGTGTTGTGCTGAAGCACCTTGGAGAATAGTCTGAAGTTAGCATTGGCAAAAGATGAGTGAATTTTCTGTCTTTGGAGGCTTACATATACACGAAAAAAAACAGTTGTACTGGTAGGTGTTGGCTGGCAACAGCAGTTGTGATAATGCAAATGAGATGAAAGCTGTGTTTGGGGTTTGGCACTTGAGAAGACACTTGAGAGTGAAAATCAACTGAGAAGGCAACAATGACTGTATTTTGATGGGCTGTAGTGGAAAAGAGAAAGTTCAGATGACCGTCAGAGATAAACACTGTTCTCTCATCAGTGCTCTGTCGAAGTGACAATGAGTGATGATGTTGTGGAGCTAATGCGTTATTTGTCATACCGTACGTGCTGTCAGTCTGATTTTAAACATACTGATGTGGATGTTTTATGGGTGCCAGTGGGTAATATTCGAAGTTATTTTTAACAAAAATCTGTCTTGCTCTTTCCTTCTTATCAGAGGCAGCACAGTAATGACCGATGAGCATGTTATTAAGGAGTGCGTATGAGGTACAATTTGCCTGAGGTAAATTCAAAATGTACTCAAATTGGCTGCACAGTTGCAGAGAAGCAAAAGGTAACAGAAGGTAAAAATATAAGAGGCGTGACACAGGTCATTCAGCTAATATATTTAAAGTAACAGTGTGTAATGCTTGGCATGGTTTATTTGGCAAAATCTGAATATACTGTCCATTAATATGTTTATATAAGTATATAATCACTAAAAATAAAATTTGTTTGGTTTTCGTAGCCTTATAATTATGCTTTTATATATACACTATAGCAAGGGTCTTGCTTTAGAGAGCGTCGCCATCTTGCGCCACCATGTTGGTATGGCAGCCTGAGCCAAAATCCAGCTAGCCAGAGAGCACAACGAAGAAGATGGTGAAAGGAAGGCAGAAAGAGGAGAAAACAGCAGAGAGAGAGTTAGTAGTTGATAGAGAGTAGTGAAAAGCTTTTTAGTGATAAACCTGAAAGTTTGCAAATGGAAGACGGCATTTTTGGTCCTCGGAGGCCACAATCACTTTGCTGACGGGAGGGGTGAGCTCAGTGAGTCAATGGGTGCTGCAGTCCAGCGCTGGACGTTACACACTGCACCTTTAACTGTTGATTTTTTTTAGACAATGGATTGCTGTTTGTGTATTCTGGATTATTCAAATAAGCTGTCTGGTTTCAGACAATGTTTCACCAGCAGTTGCCAAACAGGAGAAATGAGGCTTGTCAAAATAAAACGTCTCTTCATGAAACTGATTCAAACTCAGTTTAATTCAAGCTCAGATTTTCCTCATCGAGATGTATTGTATTGCAAGTAAAGTCAAACATACAGTTAATTCTGACAGTGCTGTGAAGTGTCACACAGACTTAGCAACTGGCATAATATCCCTCTGAGTTCATAAGAGTAGGAACTGTTGAAATTAATCCAAATACTGCAAAAAAAATGGATTAATCATCATTAAAGAAAATGCAAATAGATGAACTTGCAAAAGCTTAAATTCTGTGCGGGTGCAGGGGGATTTGCAACCTTTAAATTACACCTGAAGAGCTTCTCATGGTTCCAGTAACACCTTACACATTTGCAATCTACATTTCTTGGAAATTATATGCCTGAGAGGTGAGGTTAGCTTTCATTCCATTACCTAATGCACAGTAATTTAAAAGCTTGGTCCTTGAATTACAAACTCAGAGGATGGTAGATAGCATTTGACATTTGCTCTACATTACGTTAACTCATTTAACCATTAAAGGAACAGCTTATTCAGCCACCCGGTGTGCAGTTCTTTTTATAGGACAGGAGGGCCAACAACTGCAAATTGTGGAGACTCTCCTTAAATTGACCTTTACAACAGAGTAATTCCTTAAAGATGTACTGGATTCCCTCCATGGTGATACACTGATACAATAAAGCCCGAGAAACTCAGAGGTATGTCGTTGCAGTAGTAATTTAGTGGGCTGTTTGTACAGTTAGAGGACCATTATTATAATATCATAATTGTTGAGAGCTGTTCTAGACCCCGGCGTGTGAAAAAAGGGCCCCAGGAGAACAAATTGTATAGGCATACTGTCTAATTATGTTTATTAAAACAGTTGATATCATATATCATGTTTTGCATGTATTAATCCATTTCTGCGTTATAGTGGACATGGGAATATAAATGGTGTAATACAAAAACAACTAAACAGATAATGAAAGGTTGTTGCAAGCACAAGGGCACATTCATTGCCCCCCCCCCACAAAAAAAAAACATGGAACAATATCTTCAAAAAGGCACTCATAAACAAAATGCATACACGCATGTATACTTGGAGTGCAGTTAAGCGCAGTATTTGTGGTAGAACCATGCTAACAGATGGCACAATATGAAGTGCATAGCTCCCACGTCATCCATGGTTTTTAGACATTAGTGTAAAACTACCATCAGCTCGAGCAGAAGTTCACTATCTTTGCTCTCTGAGCTGCCCGTTTTCATTTCAGCCATCTAATCGGGCACTGACTGATGTCTGGAACACCAGGTGAATGCAATGAGGAGTAATTAACTTGCTGGAAATTGTAGTGAACTGTGATAATAACCAGGTGTCTCTTTACTGACAGACCAGAATTACCCTCTCAGAGATGTTGGCACTGGGGTAAATGCTTGAAAAATGCTCTTTTAATGCCACATGAATCTAAAGTATTTGTATTGTAATAATTCAGCTCCTCGTACCAAACTGTGCTCCAAAGGCAGATTTTTAGGTGCTTTTTATCAGCATTTATTCCTATTCCCCTCCAAATAAATGAACCTCTGACTCTCTTGGAAAACTGTTTGTGTAGAGTGTTATGTATTTGTGCTACTGCGCTACACTGAACAACAATCATACAATTCACTGGTCAGAGGAAACGCACCACTGCCCCTCTCCAGAAGGACACTTTGTAACATATCTTCAGCGTTAACCGTCACATCCCCCACCAGTGGGACAGAAGGCAACATGGCAGCATGAATGTTGGTCGTGTAGGAAGGGGGGAGGACCAAAGTCCTTAGGGCTAATTTACAAATCCTTACGAGGTTTATGTTAATATTCCAGTTATTTGATATAAATCTTACTTTGTAGGGTTTAGACATGTAAAAAGGATTGAGATGACTCAATTAACAAGCAGTTTTTTTTTAGTTCTGGCTTACAATATATACAGATCTTTGGTGGTATGCAGTTGTGTAATATTTAATCTATGTTTACATGTAGTATGCCCGCCTCTGCAGAGCTTAATAAAGAAAAATCAATTGTTTTCTGGTTATCAACGTGTAATTATGGAACGGTGCGATCAACAACTATTCATTTCCTCTCAGGTCCACCCCCATGCTGCTGGTCTCTGCTTCCCATTATTGACGGACTCACTTTTTTTCAATTTTGCCCATCCCCCTCACTTTCTCCTTTATCTTCATCTCTGTTTCACTCCCTCTCTTTCTTGCTGTCTCAGTGTAATGTGATCCAGGACCGATGCTGGCAGCCCCAACTGTGGCACTGCAATCTCTGCTCTGCTCTGGTTGCTAGGCAGCCCGTCTGAGACAGGGCTCGGTGATCCACCTCCCTCTCCGTCTGCCTCCAAAAGAAAGAGAGAGAGAGGAGGAGAAGGGAGAGTGGCAGAGCTGGCCATCAGGCCATCAGCCAAAATTCAGATGATCCCTCCAAAATATCTCCGTTTTCAGAATGGGCTGCTTCACATCTGCAGTGCAGCAGAGCATATTATGAGGCTTGGGGGCTTCAGGGGAGGATGGGTTTGTAGCAAAAAAAAAAACACAAGCGCTAACCCACAGGACAGTGTGGCAGATCTCCACAGCGATGCTGCCCACCTTCTGATGTGTTTGCGATGGAAAATGCCGCGTGCAGATTTTGTGTCATCACGCCTAGAATGAAACCTACCATGTGTGGCTAACACAGTGGGCCGCTGGCACGCTGCCCAGGTGTGGGATATCGGTAGGGGAGGAAGGTTACTAGGAAGGAGCTGCGTGATCTGCTGCTGTAGAGCCACTATTGAGTGAGTCACGGCTCTGGTTGCTCCATGTGGTTGTGGAGGACGATCGCCCCGCGCAACGCACAATGGCGATATTTGTAGGCCTCTTATGATGTCTTCACTTTGCACTCGTAGGCGTCACACATGTTATGTGGTATGCGAGATTTGCATATAGATGGTCTGCATTTGGCTAAAGATGCCTCTGTGATGGAAATAAACCGCTCTGTGCCCTTGGTGAAGAGACTTTGTCATTTACACCAACGTAATGAGGCTGTTTGTGAATTTTACATTATCTACAATTGATGTTTCTTTGATAAAATACACTCAGCCAGAAGCTACTCTATATACATGAAACCTAATGGGACTAACGACCTCCTCTGGATCTGTGTGTGTCTTTCTGCAGAAGTACAGGTACCAGGATGAGGAGACGCCCCCCTTGGAGCACAGCCCAGCACATCTGGCTCCAGGGAAAAGTGCCGAGATGCTTCATATGAGTGACAAGAACCTTGCTGCCATGGAGGCCATACATGGCTACACACCACACACACATATATCTCCTGTCAAGGTAGGACACACACATACACAAACGCACACTGCCACATATCTATGTGCATAATTCAACACTATTACAGCGGCAGAAAGACACTGTTTGCACTTGGGTTTATTGGGTTTATGGGTTTGTACTGTGTTGGAATAAACACACACTTCGTTCAGAACATATTGTGATATGCTGTATCATCATTCCTCAGCCGGTACACTACAGTAATGTATATTCAGTTTTGACCTCATATTTAAATAAATACTGAGCCACTCTGCAGTCCAATTAAGTTCATCAGTGATCAACATTTTGCTGTGAATCCAAAACACACGGAATATAGCTATTGCAGCAGTGGATAGTTGTATTGACTGAGTAAGAAAGGGTGATAAGGTTCCAGATCAAAGTGGAATTACCTACAATGCATTTCCAGTTTGCTAATAACACAAATACCAGGTCTGAAATGCTGAGTTCAGTCAGCAGCCAGATTTATAGTCATGCTAATGTGGTGTTCCCTCATTCTAATTTGCTTCACTCAGAGCCATAACATCCTCTAAGCTTGTTAAATTTATACTAAGAGTTTCATTTAGCTCACACGCAAGTCGTTCATTACAACAAATTACCCCTTATAACTTTGCACTTAAAATGACGAGTTGTCTGTTTTGAAATTCTGCTCCCTCTACATAAATACTTTGATGGGAATATAATGTATTTATGAGGAAATACGGCCCCTGGTACCTTTAAGCGCAAGATCGGCTTTACACCTGTGTGAACAAGCATATTGGGTAATTTGATGAGTGAGCTTAACACCCTGAAAATCAAAGTGCAAGTGGATGCGATATGTATTGAGTAATGTGATCACCTGACCCATTTCAGGATGTGGTCAGAGATCAGTTTATCCTGATGGATTATACCATGTAACAGCAGTGAAGACTCAAGAAATAAAATCTCCCATTATTAGTTTTGCTGAGGAAAATTATGACAACAAATAGCCCGATTGGATTTAGAGAGAAGACGCCTGTGATTCATCCCATCGCGGCAGCCGACACCGAGCTGCTTCCTTGACAGCGCCGGAGACACATGCCTTACAAATGTGAAATCTGATGCAGAGAAACAAAACTCCATGAGAGCTCCATGACAAAGACGGAGACACACTGACGCAGACAACACAAGACCTGCCGGCCCGCACGGTCAGAAGATACAGCTGACATCAGTGGGAATATGAGCGCGGTCAGGCCGCCCCGGAGTGCATTAACAAACACATACTGTAGCTACAAGTGCAAGCAGGTGTAAGCTATAATGTGCACTCAATAACGAACCATCTCATATGCCCACACATGTTATTTAACAGCCCCGCTGGCCATTAAGACTTAAGGGTTCCTGTATTTATTTGCTTTGAGGGGAGGGGGGAGTGTTTCTCTATTACCCACATGGGAGCACAGTGGAGTCCCTGAGGAGCAAACACGTCCATTAAAATGCTCTATTTTAATAAGCAGAGAGCACAGCCTGAGTTACTGCGCTTTACCGCTGCTATTTAAAAACATACAGAGCCTGTTCGGCTTGAGCTGTGGTGGCCATGGAGATTTGTGTGCTGCTGAGAAGGTGCTCAATTTAGGAACACTGTCAAACTGAGAAGTAGCGATGAAATTCAGGGGTACAGGAAAAATAAAAATTTTTTTAAAAAATGTGAGGAAATGCACTGTATGGCATTAATCAGCCAGAGTTGTTATACGTATTGCAACATAATTCTCCGTTCTCGTCCATTTGCTCACTCCTCTCTGGTCATTTGCATCGGAGAAGGACCTGAGTGGAAGAGAATGACTCGCTGACAACTTTTCATTTTACAGGGATTGTTCAATAAGCGATAAACACAGAGTGGGACGAGTACCGGCCATAATTTGGTTGTGGTAGTTTTTTTCTGTCAGTTCCAGTATGTTTCTGACGCTTAGCTGATTTATCAAATCAGACTGGGACTCCAGCAGCCACTGTAGCCAGTGGAGGTCGACGAAAGACAGGTGGCACGTGTCAGTCTCTGTTAAACCCAGTTTTTGTGACGTACTTTAGGGCTGATGTGCTGTAACGGTTAGGAAAATGTACTAAAACCACATTTTTATGCAGACATCATGATAAAATACTCGCAAACTGTGTAAAAACATGACAGTGTTTGCTTTTGCAAAGAGTAGGCCTGGACGCGCTATCCTTTCCTGACCTTTCTTGCTGCTATGATTAATTCCCTTCGTCTCGGTGGAGTTTGTCATCCAGCACATGCCAAGGGATCAGTAATTATTCACAGCTGATGGGTGCACGATTTATTACGGCGATGGGGAGGTAGACTTGCTCCTCTCCCTAAAATCCACCATTATGAGCTAACTAAAGTCTGTTTAAGAGAAATTTTAAAATGTGATGTGTGCCCTCCAGTGTTTGAGATCCATTACATGACTCATTCAGTCATTTCCCAGAGGCCCGTGGGATCAGAAAGTCTGACTGCCAGTATATCTCTGAGGCAACATATAGAAATATCATTTTATGGAAAGGAATAATTGCATTGTAAGAAGATTAGTATCTATAATAAGACTCCACATAAATTATCGAAAAATGATTATGTCTCTACAGTCTGCTTTATTCTGAGTTACTGTCAATCCATAAAGAACTGCCATGCTGCCATAAATACTCCCTAATGCAACAATTAGATTTGATCTGCAACTGAAAGTAGTCCCTTACAAATGCACTATTTACTCCTATTTGAGTAGCGTTTGCTAAGAGCAATAGCACTCAGCTGTTTTAGTAAATCACTGAGACTTTTTTGAAAAATAATCATTGAAAAATCATCTATTTGTGCCCGTTTTGGCCTTTTCGTGGGATCTGCTGTCTAGGAAAACATCTTAAACTGGATATTTAATCCAAACAGGATATGATGATTAGACTGACCTGATGAGCTTGTGATAAAAGCGTGGGCAATCAGCACTTCCACATCAAACTTTGTTAGTAGGAGGCAAACACTTCAGTCAAGGACCTTGATTAAACATCAAAAGAAGAGGATTTTTCGATATGCACACAGGATGCAAGTTCCCCGTAGCTGTACTACTCATCTATGTCGTTCTTAAGAGTCTTGACCATCACCAACATACTATATTGGATAGTGCATTTCACTGGAATTGGTGTACCAAGTTAATTTTGCTCTATGGGGTTCCTTGAAGGATGAAGCAGAATCATCAGTAAAAGGGCAGCCGAGCTGAAGAGAACTTTTTGACTGCTCATCATCAGTCAGTGGTGCTCATATAATATGACTTTGTACAGTTAATTAGCTCCATACTATTCATGTGTTTTTCTTCCCATGGGCCTAGGAGCTTTCACAAGCCTGAATGTGATTTTACCCACCTATCAGCAATAGACTGCGTTAAAGATAGATAAAAGAACCCATAACAGTATTACATATCATCATACCTAGAATTGACACCATGCAGATGAAGCACTAGTGTGTTAATTCACAGCGTTGTGTGAGCTAAGAATGTTTCTCTGTCATATGCCTGAAAATAAATCAGTCCTTTATTCAACTATTCCTAAAATGTCTCAGATTAGTGACTTTTATGACTATAAATGCACCTAGACTATAACGGTTTGGCTACATAATCTTTCTACGTTTTGTCTTCATTCGATCTTCCTTGCATGTCAGATTACATGTTTGGCAAGCACACGATGCAACTAGCTCGAGTGCTAGCGTCCAACGCACGGCATTCATTCACAAACCGATAAGTGTGACAAAGAGGAACTCCAAATGCAAACCACACTTGAACATCTGTGACACCGACAAATCTAAGATCTATAAGAATACAGTGTGGTCGGTTCCTTGCTACTTCTTCAAACCACAAAAGCATTTCTGTGTGGAGGAGTGTGTGGTTCGAAACTAGGCCGAAACAAAACGTTTTCCTCATATCGTCCCTCCAGATATTGCACATCGAGATAATACTTTGGTGTAAAAATACACTGGTTTATAAGCCCAAATCATAAAGTCCCAACCCTCATAACAAACACTTTGGAGATTTCCTCCATTTACAAAAATGAAATTCTGCGGTTCGGATATTCAGGAAGGATAATGAATCAAAACTTTAGAGCAGCATACAAAACTGTCGAATAAACATTAACAGGCAATATGTGAAGTGATGCGGGAAAGCAACTTAAGTTTAAATCACAGCAACAATAACAGTGTTATTAAGACACCTACACTGCAACAAAAGTCCGTCTTTCCTGAGGATATTTTTTTTTTCCTATCACATGAAAGGGAGCATGTTGATGTTGTTCACTGTGTTTTGGGAACCAGGATTGGCCCTGTTTCTATTTCTGGAATACTGCCATTATTTATGAAGTCTTGTGTTTCTCTTCAGGGAGAACTGAATGCACGATGAAGTATAAAGGTCTTGGCTCACTTAGTTCAAAGTGAACTGTTTGCATCATTTCATGTCAGTGGTCTGCATCCTTGAATAGCTGCAAAAAAATATGAAGAAATTCTATAAAAGTAACTCAGTCTGAGGCTGACGGATGACTGTGGACCAACACTGCTGGAGCCATTTTGTTTTCTTTGCTGTGTATCCTGCTGTATTCTCAGATCTCAGGAGGAACATTATGAAGATTTAATGCCCAATGAGTTATGATTACATAAGTGTAATAGATTATTAAATCTGAGGTGATGATAATCATCGTGATGATAATGATGATGAAAAAGATCATGAGGGCTGTTTTTCGCTCCTTGTTGTCGACAGTGATGATGACGATGACGATGGCGGCAGCTGGTTTAAATCTGCTCTGTGTGTAACCCCCTTGCGCACAGTGTCGTGACCTCACGGTGGCCGAGTCTTGACATTCTTGGTTCTGTGACCCTGTTCATTACTGCGCGTAACACCGGCGGATACCCCGACCTGCATCAGCCCCCGTTCTCCCGTGTTCTACTTTCACATCTCCTCTATTAGTTGTGTTTCCTCTCCTTCCCTTTTCCACACGACACTACCCTCCCTCCTACGCACCTCTCTCTCCCTGATTGTGCCTGGTTGCTGGCAGCAGAAGGGTTAAGGCTTTGTGGTTGCCTGATTGAGCCTTTTTCACCTGGAAGGAAAGTCTCGATGCAGGTAGTGCGAGGTTAAGTGCTGGTTAAACGCTGTACTTTTTTTTTTTTTTTTTTTTGCCCCTGTAACAACTACTGCTAATGTGCCAATGAACAAAAGTCCACAATGTCTCCACTGGAGCCATTAAGGGTCCGTGGCTATTTTAGGAAAGACAGGTTCACATATAGTATCTGTAAATATCAGGCTCAGCATGAATCCACCACCCAGGTAGTCCCCCTTGGATCAGCAAATACAGCTGTCCCAACATTCATACTTTAATGACGTGCTCTGCTGCTGCAATATAAAACTTTTCCAGCGGGAGGGAAAGTGTCCCCTGACATGTGAAAATGCTGCACTGCTGCTATTTGTAAAATTCATAGGCACTGGGTGTATTGTTTAGACTAGCAGCTTCAGCTATGGCGGGCGAAATCCATTCTGCTGTTAACAGGCAGTAACGATCCCGCCGTTCGCTATTGGTTGACCGACTCTGAATGAGCTGTTCATCAATAAGCTATCGATGACTGGAGGCAGGAAAGAGCCGCTGTGTCATAAAAGCGTATGTCATGTTGCGCTTTCCTTTTTTTTAATGTTGGCGTCTCTTTAAATTTATGGTTTATTATGTAACTGTCAGTGTGTAATATAGCCAGATTCATAAATACAGGCGAGTGACTCATTTGTGTAATTGATCCGGAACAGTTTTAGTGCTCTAAATGTCTTTAAATTCATGTTATGCAATCTATAAGACTGATATATGCTGTGAAAATGCATGAATATACGGTCAGTGTTGTGGTCTACGTCGTGTGTCTGTTATGTAAACTCTGTGCTGCTGTCGGTTTCTGTCTGGTAACCGGGTTTTGTTGGACCTCTGCCGTTGACCCAGGTGTGAATGTGTGTCACAGATGAACTTGTCAGCACTCGCTCCGATACATAAATGAAAACAAAACAAAAACACAAAAGCGGTACCCACTGTTCTACCCCCCCTGTGCCCATCCACATGCATGCCCCGCACAATTACCCTCTCCCTTCTGTTGTTTTGCAGCCTGTGTTGATGTCTACGGGACACACTCCAATGTACACCTCCGCCGTTTCCACACTGGTAAGAGCACAGCGACCCGCGCCGTCCCCGTCACCCTGAAAGCCGCCCGTATCATCATCAGTCATCATCATCAGTCTGATTTTTTTGTGTCCTCATTCCTTGCCGTCGCCGGATTTGGCGTCTCTCTCCAAAAGTTCGGCTGTCTGGTTGGCCGCAGACAGACGGCTGCCCGTCCAACGCCATTTTATTTGTACTGCCAGAGTATGAGGTCATCTGTTTTCTGATGGTATCAGTGTGTTCATACTCATTGTCATTCAAATCTCCTTTGTCTGAAAGATTTGTTCCGCTTGTACTCAGTGACTATTTTTGGGCCTAAAATCACGTGACTGGAACTGAAAGTTTTTAAATGTCGTGCTTCCATCATGTTATAATGTTGAATTCCTGTGTTATACTCATATTTTAATTCCTATGCTTCTTTACTTCAGCTGCCATGTCGTGAAAGTATAAAGACATATCCATTATCAACGTCGTTTTAGTGTAATGAAGTGCAAATGGTTTTGCCGGCATCATTCTGTAGAATTTCTCAGGCTACATTTTATACACGCACACACATACAAAAAACTACCCTGAAATATGTTAATCAACGGCAAAGTGCGTGAGACTAAGCCGTGAGACATCTAATCCTAATGTGTGTCACCGTTAAAGCTTCAATGGCACGCTGAAGGCGTCATGTAGCATGAGGGCTTGACAGACAGACAGATGTAATCTCTTTGCAGGACAGTCGGAAAACCTGTAGGTGTCAGTGTTAGACTGTGCAGAGTGACTTCCATAACCTTGAAAAGATGGCCGTGCTGCGCTCTCAATAAAACATTTTTATGATCAGACAGGTTGCATTAGCCTCATGCGTCATGAATTGCTCAAAAGATTTTGTCTGTCTTGCGAGGCAAAAATAAAATAAATACGATGGGCAGGGGAACTCGTGCGAAAATGACACCAGTTGTTCCTTTGTGCTTCACGGAAGACAACAAGCAAATTATACTTAATAAACATGTATAGTTGAAATGGAAAATACGAATGCAAAAGCTTGTTAAAAATGTACTTGAGTGGAATTATTCTTGAAAGGAAAAGACAGGATCATTGGAAGGAGTGGGCCATAAAATCTAGCTTTCAGTCTCCGTCTCTGTTGAACAAGTAGTTACTCCACACAACTATACATCATCTCTTGTCTTTGTCTGCTTGCCCTGACCTTGAACAGCCCCTGCCTAATAGCGCCTGCTTATAATTAAATAGTTAAACATGTGGGACATTGTGCAGCCTTCAGCACAAAGGCATCGGCAAGAGAAATGTGCTTGTATACGTTTCCTCACATACGTACACAGAAATACTTCACTCTGCAAATGCATGCATTCAATTTTCTACACAAGTGTGCACTGTCTCCGAGATGCATTGCGGTAATGACTCCGTGTGTGGATGTCTTTGCAGCGGGTGTAGTGCCCGCGCGATCATCATTGATGTGTAGGTGGTGTCGTCAGTCTGTCTCTTTATTGCTTTAATGGTGTGGGGTTTGCCAGTACCACTCTGGGCCCCATTGATTTATGGGTAGGATTGTCTCTCGAAGCACTGCAATGGTTTGGCAAAGTAAGAGGAGGTCTTTGGGTTATGTACATGATTTAGCGAAGAGGTGCTTTAGCTTCAAATGACATCTTTTAAAAAAAAAGAAAAAACTTGGGGCATAATGTAATTAGAAATGATTTTTCTTTCACGTGGCACAGAACTTTGGATATTGATTTGTGCTGATATTAATGAATCTTCCTCTTCTACTCTATATGACACAGTGAGTCTGCTGTACCATGTCATCCTCTTATTATGGGACTACATAAATTGCTGTGACATCATCCGGTTACATTTTAAGTTCATGTTCTATCTACCAAGATCCACATAAATGTTAGTAGTGCATGCACCACATTTTGCACAATACATAATAAGCAAAGATTTCTTTACAAGCCTTGCCCTTATTCTCAAATAACAGAGTTAAGAAAGGTTTTTTTTAAAGGGGTTGTTTCCAAAAACTAAGGCTCAGCTAATGAGTATAAAGTCTCAAAGCCACTGTGTTGCAAAAAAAAAAGGGTATTTTCCCTCCCTTTGCAGCGAGTCCCATAGGCATCTAGTTATTGAGCTAAGCTTGGCTGAATTCAGCATTCAAGCCTCACGTACTGACTTAAAAGAAGGCACCCCGAAGTGTATGTGTGAGTCTGAGGAGGAGGTAGAAATACCACAGTTACCCCCTAAACCACCTACTGTATGTCTGGACTATATTTTGGATGAGGTTCTCTCAAATGTAAACTACCCACGAGGCAGCTCTTTGACCTCTCTGACAGAGATCAGTCAATTTATTTTTACAAGGCAAATGATGCATTCATCTCAACAGATCGTAGTTGTTGAGTTGAAAACACTGCCCAACAAATTTGCCATTTATTCTTCACCTGATGAGCAGGGAGCAAGAACCAGTGGGCATAAAGCGTTTCCTGAAGACCCCCACCGCCCAGTTTAGAACACTGTGTCTCTTCTAATGAGAAAGGATGCCTACCCCAACACTTTCTCTCCTCCTCTTAGCCCTGTACTGCTCCTATACATAATACGTTTCACACAAATCCTCTTCAGACAAAACAGTTCAGCCCTCTAAGACGTGTTTGACAAAAAAAAAGAATGTTTTTAATGTAAGGATTCAATTACTGTTTTCTGTAGTGTCCCCCCCTCCACCCCCACCCCAAGAGCTCTCCATTATACCTTCCCCTTTCTGCTCGGCACTCTTGTCTAGTCGGTATCTGGCTTCTATCTTCATTTTCTCCGTCCTCCTTACTTTTCTTTAATAAATGTTTAAATATGTCCCTGCAGCTTCGGTGTAATTACAGTGCAGCAGCGGCTCAGGTCCTTTGGGAGGGAGAGGGGCGAGAGAGGGAAAGAATATACGCATGCAAAAAGAGGAGGAGAGCGCTGTTCACGCTGAATGGCAGAGTAAGACAGATAGAGAGGGCCTCGCAACTGGAAGGGTGAGAAAATTAGATAGGTAGACGGAGGGATTTTATTTAACAAAATGAGAACGTCAGCTGACAGCTTGTCCTTCAGCATGTCCTTACATAAGTCTGTTCGGCGCGCATGCCGTTATGTGCGCGCGTGTGTGTGCGTGTGTGTGCGTGAATATATATTACGCGCCTGTCGATCCATCTGTCTTTCGGAGGGAGATGGAGAGCGAGCCGGAGTGAGCTGTGTGGGGAAAGAAAAAAAAAAGACGTGGATTTAACGGGGGAGTTTGACTCTTTTTCTGAAGAAATAGTTGTGTGCCTTCGCGAGGCTACAGCCGCCATTTAATAATTTATCTGTGGTCAAAAAATATTCATGCAATTTCCTTTTTTATCATCCCACCTCATTCTTTATCCTCAGTCGGTGCGGAATTCATTGGCAGCAGAAGGGCTAGCCTGCTCGAGGAGGACTGTAATGAGAGTCCTTATGAAGGTTTTCAATACACACAGCATCAAAAGGTTTGATTTTGATGAGATTGGGAACACTTGTATATGTTAAAATCCAAATGTAAGTTCCAAATTTGCTCTAATTTGCATTTAAGAAATCCCTTTTTTAGACAAATTGCTGTAAAATATTCGCAGCAACATTAGAAAAAAACGAGAAAAAAGCAAGAAAAGCAAAGATGTGATGTCAAGCTAAATTTTTAAACCCTTGCTGCCACTGCTCTGCTTCAGTCTCCCTCCTCTGACTGACTGACTGTAGAACTGGGGCTCACAGGCCTCCAGCCCCCCTCTCAGTTTCAAGTGCTCCCTAGGACGAGCCGGGGCCGGCGTGAGCTGCTTGTCCTTCTAAAGTTCAGCCAAAGTATAATTCCTCCCCCTCTCACATCACCGGCGTCGACATTATACAGAGAGACAGCTAAGTAATTGCCATCAAACTTTGCCGCTCGCTCCTCTTTCCCCGAGCAGCGGGGATGGGAGGGGTACAGTACAGTAGCAGCAGAAAATATGAACTGCATTCTCGCCGAGCACAGACCAGTAGCAGAGAGGCACCGCTATCGCAGTCCACTGCCACAGATGACGAAGGATGAGAGGGATCCGTTTGTAAATGCTCGGGGTTTTTTTTTCGCTCCGGACGGGTGATTTCCGAAGACAGGACGACCGTGTCTCAGATAATAACGAGCCTCATCAGCGCCGAGCAATTTTTATAGTTTGGAGGATTGCATTGGGCTCCCTCAAATGAAGTCTCCTGCGCCGACACAGCAAGAGGAAGACGCTAATTGGGCTGAGCTCGTCTCACGATTTTGGATTTAAAATTGTGCACAGGTGCACCCTGTGTCTAAAGCGTGCTGTCGTTGGTATTATGCTTTATTTAGATTGAGCGGGAGGCAAAACTGAAAAAGGGACGTGTTGCTAAGTTAAAATAGATATATTTTAATTGAGCCAATCCGGAATCACTGTTGTTTTGGATCAACTGCTATGGCAGGGCCTAAACCTGAGGGCTCACTTTGCAGTCACGCTCTGAAAGCAGACGTTCCTCGAGCACACTCCGACTCTCGTGGACGCACGCTCGGTGGGTGTGTGTGTCATTCGGGGAGGTGAGGAGGGTCTCGCTCCCAGCGTCGACCGTGACTTGAGATTTTTTCGGCAACCGAAGCATAATGTTCATGTCCGTGTGGTACGCCAAAAAGATGGGCTGTCGCTTCCTCAACAACGTGCGGAAAGCCAAGAAGCATCGACTTCGAAAGATGGTAGGCATGTTTTAAACATGTTTACTCTTTTTTTTTTTTTTTGCTATGGCTACGGCTTTGCCTCAATCTTTGTCAACGGCGATTGTGCTTGGTGGCTTAGAAGGAGAGTATGTTTTCATGTTGTTTTTATTATTATTATGGTTTTTATCTGCACAGATGGAAATCTCAGGTCAAGGCACTTGAAGCCCATGATATATATTTTAATCACAGTGAGTCTGAGTAATCAAATCTGGTCATGCTAATCACTCCTTGCTCAGGCTGTGTGTGTCTGTGTGCGTGTGTGTGCAAGCATGCTGTAAAGGTGCAGTTTCTTTCATTTAATATTCCAGCAAATAATGATCCCACTCCACACACCCCCATAACCTGCACACCGGCACGTACTGTGTGCCACCACCTTTCCCCTGAACTCCACAGATATATGTAGGTGGGATTTAATAAGGCGCCAATAAGTGAGCAATGTGCGTAATGTGACATCCAAATTAACTTCTGTCACATCCTGCACTGAAACCCACACACACACAAAGCACAGTGGCAGCAGCTAAAAATCACCAGCCACTGAACCCCCCGACGCAAACATCACAGCCACGCACCGCAAAAGATTTCACCCAAGTCCTGTCCTCTCTCATTTCAGTTTCTTTGGCTGCCTTGAACAGCCCTACGGGTCAGTCTGGAGCATTTAGCACTGTTATCTGCCTGCACCTCTTTCCCCCCAGCGGTTTAGACACACAGTAAAACCGGGCAATACCCTTAACGATTGCCTGCTTAATTGTCGCCATCAAATAACACTTTACCTTTATCAAACCACATACCAAATGACATTGCGCATTTTCGGCAGAGGTCATTATCTTGCTTATTGACCGGATGGCTTTTACGTGTTAAGGGCTTTCCAGCTGCAGCAAGGTGTGTAGGACACGCACAAGCGTTAAAGCCTCTGTAATGCAGCCTTTGGTTTGTATCCAGAGCCGGCTCACACGTGACATCACCCCCCACCCCCACCCCCATCCCCCTGGATGATATTGAGGTGTTCTTTGCACACGTAATCTCAACAAGCCCGGCAAAGACAGCAGTTAGTGTTTTAAATATTCTTTGGCTTAACTAAGCGGGCGAATGTCATTATTATTGGCATTTACCTCCCTCGACTGGAAGCCTCTAGCGGCGTGACCGTGCACAGAATGCATGCGTGCGTGCGTGCAGGTTACACGTGCACAGAGCGGTGGCGATTGATCAGATTATCCGACAGTCTTGTGATTCACACATTCACGGGGGGGAGCGTGTACAGTGTGTGCAGCCACAGCTTTAACAGAGGTTGAGCAGTTTCCAGTGCTAAATTGCCAATACTAACTCCATTTATACAACTCTTAATGGAGAGAAGAAATTGATTTAAACACACTGTTTTCGCTCGTTTGCTGCTCTGTTCCTTGCCTCAGCGCAGTGCATGCTAGGATATCGATGTTTTCTTTTGTTCAGGAAATGATTAAATCGCACGTCAACACAAAACGCCGCAAAATCTGCGAATCAGTGCGAGTATGGAAATCTAAATAAATCGGTTTCTACTGTTTCATTTGTTTCTGAATGCACATATTCTGGCATGTAGCTTGCAGCATATAAATCCACCAAGTGGTCAAGGTCCGGGTGTGGATGGATGAATGGATGGA
>JBCAUF010000028.1:16578745-16589578 GCA_038406115.1 Haemulon aurolineatum
AAATACCATCACAGTTACCCAGAACTTGAAGTGACACCTTCGCAAATCCTTTTAGACTGACAGTCTAAACCTAAAAAATTATTGGACATTCATTAAAATTATTAAAAGGAAAAACAACAAATTCTCACATTTGAGAAGCTTAGAATGACTTGTATAATAATAATAGACTTAGCATTTCAGCTCTACTTGTATGTACTTGTACGCAAATTTCTTAATTTGTAACTAGTAAGTAAAGCTGTCAAATAAATATAGTCAGGTCAAAAGTACAATATTTTCCGCTGAATTGGAGAAGGTACAGAAAGTGGCATGAAAAGAAAACAATTCAAATACCTCAAGTGTGTACGTAAGCACAGTTCCTGTGACATTTCAAACAATTTCCTTTTTCCTGAATGCTATTTCATGTTCAGGTAGCAGATGGCACTGAATGCGAATTTAATCTTCAAGATGACGAAAAAGAAACTGCAGAGAACAAAGAGGGAAACAAGGAGAAATTCACATGTTATGAAATGTTGATGGAGGCAAAACCAAACCCTGATGTGGTGCAGCCCATTGGTGAGGACTGCCATTTCACCTGCAGCTGTTTATTTCTGTGCATTTTTCTCAAGCCCTTAAAAACATTGGCTATACAATCATCCCATAGTGAAGGGGAATATAATATTGCGGGGCTTGTCTTTTTTCTCTCGACAGGAATTCAAACAGCTGTTCGGATGCTGGAGCACACACTGAAGAATCTAAATGTTTACAGAGACTCGAAACCAAAACTTGATTGCATCCAGACACCATACAGAGAGAGAGAGAAAAAGGTTTAATATTCTGCCAATACAAAATGCATTTGCATTCACACTCAAAATTACTGTCAAGTTATAATAAAGCCTCGAGAAATGCAGAACAAGGAAAGGGTGTCACCTTACAAACCCCCCCCCCCCCCCCCCAAAAAAAACTGTTCTGTCCACAGATTAAAGACCTTCCACCCCGGAAAACGATGAAGCAACCAGCTGAAATCAAAGAGAGCACAACGATAAGACTCCCCTTAAGTATGCATGGTTCTGATCCCATGAATGTTAACTTAACTTTCACGACCTTACATTTCTTTATACAGCACTTTGTTCTGTGTGCAGGCAGTGCCCTACACAGCACAGGTGTCGACAAGCAAGAAGCTCTATCGCTGCTGAGGGACATGAAGACAAAGTACAAGACCGTCCATCAGAAAACAATGGAACAAGCAGCCGGCATTGAGCCTGTGACAGAGACCAACCAAGATGGAGCCGAGCCTACGCCTGTGCAGAGGCTCTGATTCGTATTCAAGTGCTTTTTTTTTTTTCTTCTCTCTTCTTGCCTTGAATAACACCTCATTGATTTTGGCGTACAGTTGGTGTGAGTGGAGCTGATGAAAAAAGCAATACATCAAAAATAAAAGCGATGAGTGAATCTTGAGTGACTATTTATTCCACACTGAAACAGTCAGTAGAAACGAACTTTGTGTTGAAGTTTACCAACAGGAAATCCACAGCATAGCACATGGCAGACAATAAATCATTGTATATTGGAGGGTTTAGGACGTTTGGGAAGCTGCTGAAATAGCTGTGTCTTTGTCTGTTCTTGTGAGTCTGTCTGATTAATATGGTGGCAATGATAGAGGGATGGTTTTGAGCAGCTGCACCACCTCTGCCATGGCCAGAATCAATCCAGCATGCCTGCACAGTATGCATCAACCGTTTGCCAACAGACAATAAAAAGTCTTCTTTGTGGAGTGTCAATTCAAGCTGTTTGTGCACATTTGTATCTTATGCACCGTTTCCTCTGGCCCATTGGGTCTCCATAAGCATGGCCTCAAACATCCCAGCCTGCAGTGATGAGTTTAATTCCAATATTAGGCAACAGGCTGTGATAATTAGTGAGGCCTCCACCCCGAGTGTCCTGAAGCAATAAAGAAAGGCTGCTTGATACGTGACTCCGTCTGACCAGCGAAGAAAGAGTTGTGTCAATTATTCAGATATCATGATAAATTCCAAAATGAGCCATTTTAACAGAAAATATGAGTGTTGATCACTCATATTTTGGGCCAACAACCTCTTGAAATGTAAACGTAGCAAAGTTGTCAACCTTGGAACGTGAAGTAGGATAAACTGTAGAGGCTTAACTATCGTCCTTCAGCGAGGCTAGCTGTGATCATTCATGTTATTGGGCAGGAGTGGTCGGTGTTTGTAACTTTAAGCAGACCTCTGCACTTGAATATGATTTACAGTCAGTCTTAAACACATCTTGTTACACCGAGTTGATGCGTCATATGTGACATTCCCACAAGCCTACAATGGATGCCTTTTCATTTCTAGTCATGTTCTGTTTTTGTTGTTCATCCCTTTTTTGATTTCACGGTCTTGTCCCTCATATGATTTCAATTATTTTTCCTCTGAGCAGCTTGCAGATGTGGAATGCACTCTCAGCCCAGGTGGAATAAATCAATAGGTACTCTGGAGATATTTCATGGGATTCTACATTATTACATTCATGTGTGGATGTTTCCCCGCTCCTGTATGTATTGAATGGTAAATCTTGTACATAATGCATACAGTAGGCAAGGTGATCTCACAGCCACTGGATACTTCATGGTTACTATATCTAGCATGCTATCATTCCACAACATGTGTTTCACATTTTCATTTGATTTCTTTTTGAAAATTGAATTCATTTCATTAATTTATTATCCAAATGGTTTGATATATGATACTTATTTATTTCAAAACTACTGTAAGGCCTTCATAACATGTACCCTGATTATATCTTGATATGAAATTCCTTCCATTGTCATTCAATACCAACAACGTTTTGTTTTAACAAAAACATGCAAGAGATTAGACGGCCGATGCTTTTAATAACACAAACACAACTGAAAGCAACAACTTCATGGTTGTGCAAAATCTGAAGCTAAGATACCTAAAAGGACAAGAAACCCTCCAGTCACAGAAATCTGAAATATTAGTCATTTACACCATAAGTAGTTCAACTTATTTTACTGCATGGCTTTAAAAGTGTAAAGAGCGTGTTTGCTCCAGTAAATCATTTCAACCAATCAGCAATTTCCTGATCTATGTGATCAGACAAACACCTGGCCTTCAGTCTGAGGGTCTGTTTGGGCCCGTTTCATCTGTAGCGGTATATTTGATGGTAATGAGGAGACTGTGCCAAATGGCAGAGATTTGACACGCTGCAGAAATACTATTTTCCAGTCCGTTGGAGCAGAGCTCGTCTGTGTTGCAAAGATATCTCGCAGCATCGGACACCACAGCTGCTAAAAATCTCTGATGCTTCATGTGATTGAAGTATATAAAAAAAGAATGTGATAAATCTCTTCAGAAAGTTTATTACTGTTGTTTCCACAATACTTTTACTGCTCCATCCAGATTTGAGTGCAACGCAAGCAGAGGCCCTCTGAGGATTTGTTGTTGCTTTCAGTGACATGATGGAGTTTGTTCTTCAGCCAGTGAGTCCTGGCATGAATTTATTTTTGCCTGACCAGAATGCTGTTACAAAGTTATTTTGAAGTGATAATGATTAGTACTTCAAGCATCTACGGTTGCATAAGTGCTGTGTTTTCATGCTGGAATTCTCTGAAAAACAAAATGGACGTGTGCTATTGTGCAAGAGGTCGTTATACACGTTAGTTTTCCACAGTTTTGGGCAGTGATCAGTCACAGTGAAGTCTGTTATATTCCAGGCAGAGTTAGCGCTCACTGACCTCATCACTCACTAAACTCTCAAGTAACTTAGCAGAAGCTCTTTCTTTCCCCATACGTCCATGTGCACAAGATGGTGAAGAATAGTGTCAATGTGTTTGGATTATTACCTCTCAGCTTTTGTCGACATTTAGTTTTGGATAAATACATCTTACTTTGGCTGATTGTGTTTGCGCCAGCTCTTACAAACCTACTGAGACCGTCTTCAGCTCCCCCTGCCAGACTTAAAATTTCCAAACACTCTCCAACACTGAGAAGTAACATTGATTAATTGATAATTCGGTGAATTAATCAGTTAATTCATCAAACAAATTGCATTTCATTTTTGATAGAGGAATCAAATAAATCCCAGTGACAATCCCGCTAACCTTATGAAATAATTTAGCATCTGGAGAAAAGCTGGAAGGGTAAATACAAAAGCAATGACAAAAGCAACTTCTTTTGAGTCAGTCAGCTTATTTTACACTTTACACTGTGAAAGGTTGTTGAGTTGCTTCAAAAGATTTGAGTATAAGTTTAAAAGCAGCCAAAATGTTTCTGTTCTTTTATTTTTTAGTAGAAGCAAATCAATTTCGACTTATTTTGAGTACAGCACATCGAGACCGAAAACATCATGAAACACCATCAAACTCACTCCATGAAGTTGGAGACATAAGACAAAAAAATGGTCAAAACTGAAGCAGCAGAGGCTGTGATATCTTGAATGTTGCTTTAGGGCCCTGCACTTCCCGTAATGCAATGTGACATCTTTCATCAGAACCTCTTGTCTGGTAAATACCCACATCATATTCAAACTCCACACCACCGATTTGTAACGCAAGTTTTTCTGGGTTTTTTTTTTTTTTTTGGGACTTTGGAGCACTTCCCCGACGGACACACAGGGCATCACACTCCTCGTGATGAGTTCACTGAACTGGATGAGTCAAATCTGCAGAGTACTCCTTTAAGATTTTTTTTTGTTAATAATAATTTTCTCTCTTATCATATTTCAGTGGCTTTTTTCTTTAAACATCACTACAAACACTTTGCTATCTGGCCTCCTAATACTGATGATTTAACCTTACTGGCCTCATGGAGGCATATGTGCTAAGCAAGTGAAAATGATCCACTAATGTGACAAATCATTTCAAGATTGAAGATAATTACCCATCCACACATGTCTGTAATTTATTTCCAACAAATACATGAGGTTATTCCAGCAGTTTCACTCTAATAAGCGCAAAGTTGTACCTTTGTTAGCTTTGTGGACTGACGTTGACAGAAATTCATGTCCCTTTTTGTTTTGATTGGACCCTTACTCACATTAACGTCAACGCAGAATAAACAGACAGAAAGGCCTCGGTTAAGCTGTTCCTCTGTAACCTCTTTTGTTCTTACCACGAAGAACTGATGAGGTGAGTTATTAACTGAAAACACATTTTCATCCATGCTTTCGGTGATATAACAGAATCTGGCAGGAGGGCGAGGTACTCTGTCCAAATGCAAAAATAACAAAAGACATGGTGGAGAAAGGCACGATGGTCTGTGTCTTAGGCAAGACAGATCTTTGTTTATATATCTATATGATTTTTTTTCTTTTTCTTTTTTTTTTTTTTTGGTCTGTATATTTAGTACATTTTCACATCTGGAGCAGTCATTGCTGCAATCAAGCCTGAGAAATGTTTGGGTAAGGTTTGTTTGACTCTCAAATTGAGGGCCAACAGTTAAGCTTTGAGAATAACCCTGTGGAGACTCAGACACCAGATTTGGCTCAGGAAGAATAGGCCTGAATACCTCATCAACACTCCTCATTACTCAAGTGCCAAATGAGTTCACTGCGGACTGGACCTATTCATTATTTCTTTTGATGGACAATTGAACTGTAACACACTTATCATGTAACCCTGGAAAGGCTTCGGATACTCTGGCTGACATCTGAAAGGAGGCCATTATTAATCTCAGATCATAACCGTAAAGTTGTTGTCGGCCGTCTTTATGCCGTTGAAACAAAAGACCTCTTTAATAGTTTACCGTCGTTGCGAGCACGTGTTTAAAGTTCTGACCTTTAAACTGAGCTGCTCAGGATAAGGGGATGAAGACCAGAGTGTTCATGACATGTATCCCGGTATTGTCCATGTTTCCTTGGCCGTACTCCAAACATCAGCTAAAATGATCAGGGCCAACTTAATTAATGAGAGGGTAAGGGTGTAAAAAACAGAGCCCTTGATAGATTTCGGAAGTATTTTGATGAAGTATAAACTCAGGGGTTCTGCTGAGCACCTTAATCAGCTATGAAAGCAAACACATCTATCAGACTTAATTAACTTAACACAATTTGGCTCCCTTTGAATCAAAAGGCTGCCTGATTGATTTGCAATGCTTCAGTTCCTCACAAACACCGTGTGCATCGGCGAGGAGCGACTTGCTTGCAGCACATGAGGAAATGTTTTATTTCATCTTTTGTGAGATGAGTGAAATGAGTTCAACTCGGCTGCTTTCCTCTGCAAGACAGCGCTGTGATTACTGCGGAGTGAAAAAAAAAAAAAAAATCCTGCATGAACTGAAAGGACTGTAAGCCCTTTTTTCCTGTGACGTGCATGAACCCATGTTCTCCGACTGCCTTGCAGAAGGGAAGCGACACATAAAAAGAACAGCGAATGCGATTTGTCAGGATCACAATAATGGCTCAGAAGTGCCTCCAATCCCGGGCCGAGTCGTGACCCCGGCTCTCACATTTTCTTCACTTCTCGCTGAATCTGGGTTACATGGGCAGCAGGGTGGAGTACACATACACAGAGAGCTGACCGACTGCATGATTTATACCTACTGACTGCCCCCAGCTGTTACAATTGCCAGAGCCAAGACTAAGCATGCATAGCTGAATCGGCCCGTGAGACGAATCCACAAACATCCACAAAATGAGGACTGATAGGATTTCCATCAAAAGTGACAGACAAAGACAGATACGGCAAGTTTGCTGCGAATAAAGCTCGTTTTAAACCTGCGCAACATTCATCAGTTAATGACCTGCATGGGAAAATGGCGACGTGAAAATGTTAATTACTAATTTAAGTTGGCAGCAATACAGTAGAACACCCCTTTCTCACCCTTTTGACTGGAGCAGCCTCTCCGGACAACTGAGAGACTGCTGTAAACTGCCAGGTCCAACAGTTTACACAAAAATACGACGGCGCTTTTTGAGAGAGTAATGAAGGCACACAAGGGAAGTGCATCTGTTTCAAAATATTGTTTCATGCCTTCAGTGAGAGACAGACAGAGCTGTCTGGCGCAAAGTGTGAAAGAAACACAATGAGTCATTGTGGAAGGGGAGGGGACAGCGAGAGCACGTCGGGAGTTCACAGAGAAGGGAAGCAATATTATTCTGAAGCGCCCACTCAGTCTACCAAATCTGCTGCTGCACACTGACTGAGTCATGGGAACCGCAGTGATAATTTGACACCTGTTGATCAAACAGGCCTGCGGACAGACTGCACACAGTGAGCGAAGGGACCGCTCTCGCAGATCATGCTTACACGGATCCCGGGGAGCTCATTATTTCCTATTGCCTACAGTAGTGTTATTCCAAAGTTTGGGTTTGTTTTTAGTGGCACTTATCTAATTATTGAATATGATCTACTTCCTTTGCTGTGTTTTGGAAGTACAGATGTCTTTCAGTTTACTGGCCTACATTTAAATCTAACGGCACAGTCAAAAGAGGACAGAGGACAAAAGAGGAATCCCCATCACAGAAAGGTGAACGCTGAGATACATACATCACTTTGTCGTGATCTATACAGTTTAAGCTTACAATAACAGTGTATAGCCAGGAAAAACCTGAAGATACCTGCAGCAATGCCAGAATATTCATTGTGTTCTACAGAGATTTTATCTCAAGAAAACAATCTTTACTATTTCCATATCTTCTGTTGCAGCGAGAAGACAAAAGATTGTTTCCTTTTATTATTTCTGATGTTTATCAGAGATCAGGAGCACCATGCCAGCATGCATAGATGGTGTCTTGACAACTGTAGCAACTGATTTAAATTGTCAGATCAAGGAGTACCCATTACTGATCAATGCGTAAGACTGTATCCAGGTCTAACACAGGCAGAAACTGCTTTGCATCTTTCCTGTTCGAGATAACATTGAGATCAGTGCATTTAAGGAGAGACTCTTCTGGCTACAAATCCACAGCGGAGCGAACCAACCCTAACCCTTCTCATGATAAATTATCTTGTTATCTTTTGTTTTCTCATGATAACAAAATAATTTACCAAGAAAATTGTGGACAGGCCTGCTCTCTGCCTCTGTACATATAATAGTTTTCTTTTTGTTTTGTCAACTCAGTTATAAAAACAGGCCGTCTCAAATGGTTTATTTTTTTTATTTCCTTTATAAATTCTTGGTGGACAATAAATCTGCAATACCTGATATTTTTGGCACGAGAGGTTTTTTTATAACCATTTGAGTTGATATGGCCAACATCTTAGCAAACAGATCTGCTCTTGGTCTACACCAACTCCTGAGCAAATTATCAGCTCTCTTTAGCTTTCTCTTTTATGTGCTCTAACTTTGTCAGTTTTTTAGAGTGAATAGGCAGTGTTTACTGTACCTGCTGAGGGTTTTTTTAGAGCTTCTTCCCTGTTCCTGACTAAACTAACGCTATGAGAGCTGTGGGACTGAACCTTGACAGTAAAGTTGTGGGTAAAATAACAAATAGAATTATATTATTATAAGGGAACTGCAGAGTCAGGCAATAATTCTCACATACAAGTAGAAATATGATCCTTTTTTAATATAAAATATTAAAGCCTCTTTAAAATCGGCTAAAAACAAGTCCAACATTTTAATACAGATTCTCCTAGTTCTGAAGGATAATTCTGTGTGTATGTTTTGATAGACATTAATATCCCATCCAATTAACACTTTACATAGCTAATGTACCATTTTGGATTAAGTGTTTTCAGCTCCTGAATAAAAAGAACGATAAAGTGGTGAAGAGATTCAACATGAAAACATCAGTATGAGACACTTGACGTCAGTAACCTCTCACATATTAGTCCTTAAATTTTGTGGGAAAGACCCGGTGATTATACAATGACACAGAGGCAGCCACTCATCAGAGCCTTGGTCTCATCGGTGTGCCGTAGGAAAGAGCAAGTCAATTTTACGAGAGTGCTGGTGTTGGGAAAGTATCGTCATTTTCTGTGTGTGTGTGTGTGTGTGTGTGTGCCTGAGTTTACAGGGGTGAAGGGAGTTTGAACTTCTGCTTTTGATTTTCATGCCTCTGATAACATTTCATCTCCAGCGGGAAAACAGTTTATCCGGCCTTCCGGAGTTCTCTTTAATGGAAGCCTTCAGGCGGGGACGGTGCTGCTGTGGCCGGCATGCAGACCATGAATGAATCAGCAAATAGTTTGCGAAACAACGCCTTAAAAAACAACCGTGCGCTCCGAGTCATCTCTTTAGCACGTCTCATGTACATATTCCCATTGTTTTAATGTGTTTGACTCCATGCAAACTACCATGAAAGATATGACAAAAAACAAAACAAAAAAACAAACCAGACAAAAATGTTTACTGGTGTAAAACACGGAGAAAACTTTATGGGTTAAAACTGTGAGCAGAGGTACAGAGTGCATTCAGCTACATCAACTATGGCCACTTGAAAATACAAAATATTTCTGGTATGCAGAGTTGTAAAATGTCATTAGGCTATGATAACAAACCAAGTCCTGCGGCTGTATAAAAATAGCGACAGTAGGTCTAAATTTGACATCAGGAAGTATTGAGAAAGGCTGTTTTCACACTTGCAAACACACAGTTGTGACACAGCTGTGTGTATTCTCTGGCAGACCGGTCCCCAATGCAATGCCTCTTGCTACCACGTGCAAAAAACATTCAAACAGTCAAATGTATGTACACAGAAAGGACACCAGGAACCAATACGCTTTAAATAAGGTGACAAAACCACTATTTGTATTTACAATAAATATGTTGATGAACATATAACATCCTTTAAAAAACCCTTGACATTCTGCCCAACATATTCAAAAACGCAAATTATGTTCATATGATTAAAGCAAAGGGTTTGTTTGAGAAGCACTGATCCCAAAATGTCCTCAATCATCCAACAGATGCACATATTAACATGAGAGAGTCAACGAAGTTTAAACCCACAAATTCATAACTGGATACCGAACTCCCACATTCACATTTGCCCTTTGTTGCGCCTAAATCAGCTTGACTGTTCGAATCATGACACTTATGACCACGTCACTTAAAAACACTGCTATAGTCTGTGTTTTGTAACCTAATAATTTACAAATAAAAATACGTGATGATTATAACATGACGGACAACAATGTATAAATCAATGAGCGATATTATAAAGAAATCAGAAATGACACTTGTATTGCTTGAACGACGAAGGAAATCCAAGTGCGACATGTGTGAATAATGTATGTACTGTGTGTGTGTGTGTACCACGCGCTGCAGTTATTGGGAAAAGAAAGAGTGTCAAGGGAGTAAACACTACTAGGGTGAACACAGGTCTTCTGTCTGCCGCGGATTTAGGAAAGCCACCATCTCCCGAATGCCGTCTTCACAAACCGTGGTCTGAGGAGCTCTTCCCAGATTTTCTCCCTCCTCTTTAAATTTTCTCCACAAGTCTTAAAAAAACAACAAAAAAAAGAGCTCGAGTTAATATAAATCTGTCACCGGAGCCCCGAAACCGTCGTCATAAAATAAGTCAGGGGGAGGATTTCATGAAACAAACCTTCATCGAGCGTTGTAAGCAATGTGTAATTCTCCGGATGATCCATGATGTCTTTTCTTTGAACGTCACCAATTTCCATTAATTGTAAAACACCTGCACAAATAAACAACTCGGATGAGTGTCATGCATCTGGTGCAGCAATACTGTGTATTTGTCTGAGAGGAACAGTTTGACATTTTGGAAAATATGCTTGCTCGTTTTCTTGCAAATGTACGCGGGTGTCATTCTGACATATCTGCGTTTCCTTTAAGGCGGAGTTATGCTTCTGTGGAGAAACGCAAACCCCTCGAGTCTGGAGGCAGCAGAAGGTCCTCAAATCTGAACAACGTGGAACTGACTCAG
>JBCAUF010000028.1:16628736-16649590 GCA_038406115.1 Haemulon aurolineatum
AGTCAATAGGTTCATCTTCTGGACACCATGACTATGCCAAATTTCGTGCCAATCAGCTCAATATTTGTGATATTTCAGTCTGTACCAATACACCAGTAGTGTCATTCGTAAAGCCACGCCTCTATCAGTGTTTTCCTTGCTTTTCTTTTACACAGTTCTCATTTTATGACAATATATACATTTGTCTATAATTTGCTGCAAAGATCTAGATATGGCACATTTACGAGATTACAACTCTGTACTCTATGAACCCGGTTATATTGCTGATTAGATCATTAGTCATAACATATGCATGTTCTGTAGATATGTAGGTTAAATAGATTATATTTAGAAAGCAATTTTCCCTACTCCACTCACAACACTAGTAAAATCCACACAGGGCTTATTACAAAATGTCACCACAGAGATGTGCTGTGCCTCGGAGGATATTTATAGGATTCATTATATAAACCTGATCACTGACAGCAGCCTATGGATACTAGTAAATCATGCACCTCCTCACTGCAGCTGCAGGTTGTTCTGTCAGCTCCTGATCTGAGCGTGCACCACAGAGCTTCAGGAAATGAGTATTACTCACCTAAGTTTAAGAGTAAATATCTCATATTTAAGAGAATGTGGAATGGAGCGGCCAATAAATATATAGCTCCTGGAGATAATGGTGTTGGAGACAAAAGACTAGATGAAGGCAGGAGGGAGAAGTGTAGTTGTGTGTAGATGTTATTCTTTTTCATGACTGTCTGTTGTGCTGGTCGTTAATTAAAACATTTTATCCATTCTTATCTATGGTGACTTACAATGAGGGGAGCAGGTATGGGTTCAGTACTTCTAAAGGACACCGTGACAACACGCGTACCCATGAAAGAACACACGCTGGCTGTAGTAAGAAGTATGTGACCTTTCTAATCATTGTCGCCATCCCAGTTTGTTTCTTTCAGAGTGTTCATCTCACGGAGCGGACTAAACACATTAATCCAGCTGGAACATATAATCCTTTGCTCATTTCACCTGTTAAATCTACTTGAATTTACTAAATGAAGGCAAAAAGAAAGGTTAAAGAAGGACTGAAGCATCATTTTGAGTCCAGATTCTGGCCCCATAGGGGCCCCCATAAGTAACTGGGCTGAGCCCTTTCACAGCAACAGATGGGTTACAGTCAGTGAACTAAGAGCCCTTTATAACTGTGGGAGAAAACTTATTACACCATGACATTCAGTCTGTGGTGGACGTCATAAACACAGTTTGCCTAAAGCACAACGCTGTGGTTTGTTTGGTCCAACAAGTTTGATATTTGAGAATACAAAAGACATGAAATGATTCACGCTGGTTCCTGTTGTGGCAGCCCGGTGGCTCGGTGTGACCTCACAGAGGTGACTTCCTCTCTCTGGTTGTTGCATGTCTCTGGTTTCTCTTGAATACAAAGACGTGGAGTCTGAGATGGTCATGTTTGAGAGAGTTTGTCTGTCCGTGTGTTGGACCTGTGATGGACAGCTGACCAGGCCGGGGTATTTCCTCTCCATCAGCCGAATGCGTGCCGGGGCAGCCCCACTGTGACACAGACTATTCACAATTACAGTCACATGTACAGAGGTCATAAGCATGGAAAATGAATGAATTTGTGGTTGCTGCTATCTTAAACTCATGGAAGCATTAAGAATTCAAAGAAATGTTACATAAAATGATCTGAATACAACACAGACATCCTGAAAGCATAATATAAATGTTGTTTCTTGTCATGATTTAAAGGCTAGCTGTGTCATTTTGCTCCTTCTCTGTATTAACGGTGACTTGTCGCCTCTGTGTACTGTGATCCTCAGTGTCTGCTGTCAGGAGTCAGAGCACAACCTCCTCTCCCCTCTCAGATGTTTGTGTGGCACTGCTGAACTTAACTCACATTTGCATTTCCCTTTCCTGTCTGATTTGGCAGGGCTTAATCTTGCTATTGCAACACTTGCGCGTCTGCAAAGCTGGAGAAAAAATACATGTACTATCAAAAAAAGATTTGCATTGGTTTATTCCTGATTTTTTTATATATATATTCAAAATGCCCAAGACTTCGGAAAGTCTTATATTATTGTTAATTTACATATTCCAGACATTTGCCAACAATTATTGTGGTCTTTAATCTAAATTATTTCCAAAATCCATTTTTTCTAGAGTTTCTCAGAAAATTTGATCACAATTTATCAAAAACATCACAAAAGCAGCATTCTGATGTGGATAAAGGAACATAAAGGACAGGAAGTCTTTTTGCAATCTTCAGGTTCTCCATTTGAGTGAACACTGTCACAGAACAGCCATATTACTCTCCGACGAGGAATCGACATTACAGGGGTTGTCAGGACAACCAGCCATGATTCACAGAGCCTCAGATAGGCCTCCACCTTGGGCTAGAAGTACTAGCCATGAGACTGAGCAGATGCTGTGCCAGTCAGCCAATCACAGGTGAGATAGAGGAAAAAGATGACATCATAGGCAAATTAGGGCAAATGCAGCGAGTTCTTTGGTTGTCGTCTCCGCCTGCTTGTGAACCTGGAGTTACTTTTATGCTCTGAAAAAAAATGCCTATAAGTGTTTGGTAGATAAATTGTAACACCCGGGAAAATGTTTAGTTTTGTATTTGTAGTAACATTTCCAATGCGGAGTCAGGGCCCTTTAAAATGTAAACTACTGTTATGAAAGCTGTAGAGTCCTTAAAACTGTCGATCGTATCAGAAACTTAATTTAAACACTTATGAAATGGGAGGTAACATTCACCAAAACAGCACATTAGCATCACATCAAAAGTATGTGGTTTTACCAGAAACACGCCATTGTGCAAACATGCATACCTTTTGTCTACCACCAGTGTAACTTCAAAGGGAAACTCAATATAATTTTCTAATTATCATAAATTTAAATGAGACATCTCTCCTTGTGGTTTGTGGTTTTAAACATCCTAAGAAAAAAGAGTGGACTATTCCATTTACCACTGGTACTATGAAAGTTTGGGTGGTGTTTGTGATACATTTGAGTAATATTCAAAATCCATAGATTTCAGCATGTGATTAGTTGAGTACTGCTTTTTGTAATCAGTGCTTTTGGCACAAATTACTGTTGTAGTGTTAATTTACATATATGCTGTATTCTTTCATGCAGTCTGCAGATTGTGAAGCTATAACTGATTTAGAGAAACAGGAACATGAAAAACAGCCCTTTAAAGGCTTTGTCAGATCAAATTTTGCACTTTTCTAAAGGCTGTTTTTGTTCAGTTTTGTTGTGTAGTTTCACCAGACTCCCTGTTGTATTAAGAGGTTATCAACGGAGACCAGTGTCTCACACATTTGCAAAAGAAAAGCCCTTGAGCTGGACATGCAATCCCTCCCTCCTGTCCCCCTCTCTCACTCAGCAGGTTTGGTCTGTCAAACAGAAAACCAACTCCGTCTGCCCGTTGGCTGTCTCCTCCCCCAGACCTGCTGCCTGCATTAATATTCAGCCTCTCAGCCAATGGGCAAAGCAGGGCGGATGACATCATGGGCTAGGGAACAGTGAGCAGCCAGTGAAGCATCCAGCCTGCCGAACAAGCTTGCTTTTAGGGTCAGGAACTGGTCTGACAAGAGAATGGCAATCCTGCCTTTAAACTGTCACTAGGACTGTACGGCTGACGATGAATCTACCAGAGCTCCGGGCTCAACGGCGAAACACTGAGCAAGAGAATGTGAAGACATATTTCAGGTAATTCCCTCTCTGTGTATGCAATATGGGATGTGGAGAGGAGGAGGGGGGTGGGGGGGGGGGGAGCAGAGGAGGGAGGAGAGGAGAGGAGAGGAAGAGGAGGGGGAGGCTGTGCATGTAGGGGTGCTTTGTAGCCTTTTTTTTCCCTTCTTCTTCTTCTTCCACTCTGCATTCTGCCCTGCCAAGGAGGCAGCTGTTTCATCAGCAGTGTGTCGGTGAGGGCGAGATGGAAATGGATGCCTGCATCAGATGGGGCTGGATATGTTTTCTATGATCACATAACCCCCCACCCCCCACCCCCCCTCTGCATCACATCATCTCTGTGTGCACTCCCTTGTGCCTCGCAAATAGCATCTTTATTGATGGGGAGGTGTTAGAATCAATGGTGGCGTTTGTACGGGCCTGTGTGTGTGTGTGTGTGTGTGTGTGTGTGTGTGTGTGCTTGTGTGTGCTTGTGTGTGCCAGTCCTGGAGAAATGCAGCAGCTGCAGTGGCAACACTGGAACAAAAAAGAAGCAATGCTATTTTGGGTCTGTAGACCCGAGGCTGACGGATGGATCAGAGCTGTATATGCTGTGGATGGGGTGGGGGGGTGCAGGGGGTGTGGGGTGGGGGGGTGCAGGGGGTGTGGGGTGGGGGGGGTGGAGTGTGATGGATGGTTAATACGCTGATGGATGCTCTTTTGTTATCTCTGCACTGCCTCACTTATGGCCTTTCTCGGGAGGGTTACATGTAGAGACGGCTTTTATTTATTTCAATGAACACACACACACACACAGAGCAGAGACGTGCCTCTGTCTCCCGGCTTTAACATGGATGTGTGTAGCAGTTTCATGGCGGCTGTAGTGACAGGGAGATATACAACATCTGGTCACCTGACTTCATCGGGGATCGGAGTGGGGGCGGGGGACCGGTCCTGTGAAAGCTGAGCTATTCCGCCTCAGATTCTCCCACACAGCCGCCGCCGCCGCCGGTGGAGGAGGAGGAGGAGGAGGACGGAAGGAGCCGAACGTGTGTCTCCCCAGCACTTGTGCTCATTCAGATCGTCGGTGTCAGAGCGAACGAAGCGGGAGGGAGGGAGGGACAGGGGAGAGATTCCTCTCCCAGGAAGCGCAGTCATCCTACGGGTCCGCGAGGAGCAAGGCCTGACGGGAGACCTGTTGTCTGGCTGCCGTGTGAAAGAGGGATGTTAGGGAGTCATGTCAGTGATGGAGGGAGGGTGAGATGACTGTAGAGGGGAAATGGGGGATGGGATACTGAAGGTGCTCCTCTCGGGCCTGCTGTATTGATATAGATGTGGTACACGCCGTCCCATTCACCACTAATCTATCTGTCCAGACATCCAACACCATGACTGCACTCCATTCTTCCTCCACTGTGTTCTTCCAAGGGTTTGCGTCTCCTGCTGTCTTTCTGCAAGGAAATATTAAGTGGCTTAAACACAAACTGTCGCTCCTTTGTCCCTTTATTCAATTCAAAGGAGAATGTGATGACCTAATCTGCAGTTTCTGCCTGAAATTCACTGGGAATCTTGTCAGTGCATAGAATAGTTTGTGCCAGTGCAGCACAATACACACAGCTCCGGGCTTGGCAGAGAAGACAGCAGGCCTACGGTAGTAATCTAATGCAGTGTCACAATCAGAAGGCAGAGAGACAATCAGACAGAGATGCTGTTATACACCCGCGAAGTGTTTGGTACATGTATACATTCTGGGAAAAAGCGTTGCCGGGGCTCTGGCTCCGAAGACGCTGTGCTCCACACACCAGAAGTATTATATATTCATCACACCTTTATCTCTGCATGTCTGTTGCAGGGAAATGGACAATTAATATCTTTCTATCTCTCTATACGGGTCTATCTGGGTTTGTCTCTGTGTAGGTTACACCCGCCTCATGAAAATTTTATATCCCGCAAAGAAAGAGCACAGACATAGGCCAGTTCCGAAGGTGGTCATGTGTCAGGTCTGATAACCTGTGCACAAGCGCTCTGTATTTGCTAAAAATAAAAGTAAAACTGCACCCCGAGGCGTCCTGTTTGTGGTGTAAACATGAATTGTGCAGGCGAAATCCAAGCGTATTGTGGCTTGGCTTTTTATGCAAGTGTTTTCACAACTGACTCTCTGTCATCGACTGGCACAACCAAAACTATCATCAACTGCTCTTATTTGTATTAATAAGATCATTTCAGCCTTCAAAAGGATTACCTTGTAAGGCTGAAGAGAGGGGAAGAATAATTTGCCGAAACATTGCAGGAATGAGAGTATAACCGTTCCTGCCGCACCAAGAAATGTGACATCTTCACCTGAATAATGAATTATTTTATTCTAGCTTGAACTGTCAGGCAGGTATTTTGTGCAACAGTAGAAATGGTATCGCTCAGGACTCTCCCAGGACCTCATTATGTTGTAACCACTTGAATAAACGTGCAAGTAAATGTTTCATTCTCCTTTGTTTTATTTATGTTTCTGATCCGAACATCTGACCAGACCTGTGTGACCAAAATGAAACGGCAGATTGCTAACCTGCCACCGCACAGAGACACAAATTGCCTTGTGCCTTTATTTAACATAGTCGCAGACAACAAATGATCAAAGCGGAACTTTATTTGCACGCCGAAGCGCCTGTGCTTTTTTCAGTTGCGTCCGCCTGCACGTCTCCACGGCTTAGCGTGCAGTCCTGGGCTTCCCCATGTTTTCCACTGGCCAGTGTAACCCAACACACGCAGCTTCTCTTACCTCACCTCAGCTAACAAAAGCAGCGGACACAGAACCTCATCTTGGCCTGTAGCCTGCTAACTGGGCTGCCTGAAATATGATAGTCGGACACGCACACACACACACACACACACACACAAGTCGGCCTCCATCTGTTGAGGACTTAGTCTGGATGAGTTATGCCGCTATTGTCCGGCGTAGTTTTCGTTTAGCACCCCTTGTTGACAGTTTATAAATGTGCAGTTGGCCTCGTGCGGGGTGTTTGTGTGTGTGTGTGTTTAAGGGCATGGCTGTCTAAAGCTGGAGCAATAGTCTTGTGGTAGGTGTGTCAGGGCTACAGTCTGTGTGTCGTGGATTAGCATGTAGGATTGGAAGCCATCTGGCCATTTTGTCTCGGAGAGGGGAGGGGGGGGTGGGGGGTAAGCGAGAGAGATGGATGGAGAGAGACAGGGAGAGAGAGAGTAACAGAGGAAACACTCACACACTGACACATTGACACAGCTCCCTCCGTAATCTCCCCACTTGATGTCTGTTGCTACTTAGAATAGGGTTGCTTGTCTGTGTGTCTGTCCCGTGTGTGTGTGTCTGTGAACTAGTCTGTTTGTGACAAATATAGTCCTTCTGCGACTTATACTGTTTCTGATGTATCAAACACAAAGTGCAAATGCGAGTGTTAGAGAGTTGGAGAAATGTCTTGGGAGGACTCAATAAGTAAGAGGCGGTAAAGCCCTTACAGTAAGATGGTGTGGCGGGTGTAGAGAATGGAAGGATGAAATGTTGCAGAGGAGGGGGGGGGGAAATGAGTTCAGGTGGTTTAAGAGATTACCAAGTTTCACTAGGTCAGGAGTTTGCAGGGAGTTGCGGAGGGGCGTCTGAACTTGAAACAGTTTGATGACGAAGAGGCTGCCGAGTGTGAAATGTCGGGAGAACATCGAGTGAGATGAGTTTTCGGGGGAGGAGGAGGAGTGCCGATGACCTCAGATGTGGTTCAAAAGGTGACTGTTTTGTCAAATAGCTCTGATTGCCCTCGTGTGGATTTCCTGGCTGTATTTCCTGAGGTGAGACCTTCACATGCGCTCCAGCTGCAACGTCTACACTGAACAGTTCGGGAGATGTAACTTTTAATTTCAACAGGAGTTTAAAGGCAGCGAGCCGCGTGTCTGAAGATTCGTCGGTGACATGACAATAACACTGATGCTCTCAAAATTGAACTGAAATAGTAAATAAAATCAGTTTTGGTGCAAACTGATGGAGAGGCTGTAGTCATGACCACATGACTCAGGATTTGTAACTGCAGGTAGCAGAGAATTACTCATCTGTGACATAGAAATAACACCCTTGAACTGAAGATCATCCAGAGCGGTGTTGTCACACCGTTGCTTTGCCTGCAAATACACTGCAAAGAATTCAGTTTCTTTTCTCGGCTGCATGGAGGTGCAACTATACCGTGTGTCTCAGTTGACTCATTTGTTGACACAGATATTAGTGTCATGGCAGTATTTGTTTATGCAAAATCATAATGCTGATGTTATCAAAATGAAATGCATGACTGTAGTTGTAGTAACGATACCGTGGCTAGACTATCTGGTCGTCGAATATGACACAGATGAAGTCTTTCTAGACATGCAGACACCTTCCCCAGTCATGAAGGATTTTACACTTCATATGATCTCCAAAAAAAGCATATTAACTGACTTTGCATACATGCAAACTATACAGTGCTGGAAAAATACTGCAGAGAGTGACAGTGTGTACATATCTACAAGCTGTTTTCACTCTTCCCATGTTGCCTTTCCAGTGGGTGAGTTTTAACCCTTTTAACTTGACTCAGAGCAGGTGCACCAGCTGGCATTGCAGGAGGGAATCCACTCCCCTCTCTGCCTCCAGCTGGCATTCAAATATGCCCACCCATGCCACACTAATGCAAAAAACCACAGTGCCTTGAAGCGGACAGTAACAACACGAGCAGCCTTACCTGTGTTCGGTGCTCACAGCTTTGGAAGACACAAACTTACTGTAACTCAGAGCGTCTCTTAGTTGGATTCAAGAGTGACTAGTTACAGTGAAAGAGCCTGTTAGTCATAGTCGGCTGGCATCTCTACAAGCAGTGCCTTTACAAGTTCAAGGTAAGATGTGAAATTAAAATTCATCAAATTCACTGTTACATCATAATATTTGAAACTCACTGATGCTCACAATGAGGGTTGTACAGTAAGGTGTGAAGGACATTCGAATCGCCTTCAGGGAAACGTTGGTGCCTCATGCTTATCATGTTAAAAGCTGTTATATTGCATGGCTCGTTACTTACAATGGATTCGCTCCATTCATTCATGTATTCATGGGTTGCAGCCACCAGCACGAGGCATAACTATGTGGGCTAGTTGGAATGTCAAAACTTTATGAAGTATTCAAGGTTTTGGGCATCCCTGTGGCCTAGTGCTCCAAGATGCATAATTTATAATTGCAGTGTCCTCTGTTTGATTCTGCCACCGTTTCCTGTAAGTCTCCACGAAGTACCGAATTTCAAATTAAGGTAAAGCGAGTATTAAAAGTATCGAAGCCATTGAGTTATTGACATATACCGCTGGACCAAGCCAGCAGCAGCCCAAGACTTCTGCATTGATTTTGTGTCTTGCATGTCAATTCATATTTGCAATTTCTGATGTCTTGAATGCAAGTTTGAATACACAAGTCAAACATTAATGCAAAAGTCCTTCCAAGCACTTCATATTTCAGGATGGACCATGAAATGTGACTGAAAATAATGTGGTTCATTCTGTCAGGCAGAATAGAATATCATAATGCATTTGTATAATAAATAGTCTGTCAGACAGGAAGAGCCTATCAGAATAAACTAACAGTTACAGAAATGTGCTTTGAATAAAATTAGGGCTCTCTGTCAGGAAAGAATAATCTCTCAAAACAGACAACCAGTTGTGTCAATGAGCTTAGAGAGAAGGTAGCTAATTTTATCATGTTTTTAATAGCTTTTGTCCACTTAACAGAATGAGCTGCCATAGTTTTTGAGCACTGGTAGTCCATTTTCATAGAAATTACCCACCTGCCAGAAAGAAAAAAAACAAAAAACTGCTTCGCTTTAAAGCACTTTCATTCGACTGGTAGCTCATCCAGAGTGCACAGCTCAAACTGTCAGGACACTGTGCACCGGCAGTTTTGTCAGCTGTGACTGTTCAATAGTTTTATTTCATGCTTTCAGCTTAATGTTGTGTACTTCTGCTGCTGACATGTCCTCATCAAAAAAGATGTACGCACGCAACCAATTGAATTACCTATTAAAAGACCGACTATTTTGGGATGTTGATGCAAAAAAATAAAAAAATTAAAAAATCCTGAAAACATGGCAGGTTGAAGACATGTAGTGTGTCTGTGTGTGCATACACGTGCATGTGTGGATATGAGAGAGCAGCACTGGGGGGAGGTTGGCCCAAGCTAAATATTAAATGACACAGCGAGCTCTCAAGCCTCCCCAGCAGGGGAGTTTGGGAAAGGATCATGCCTGGTAAAATGAGAGTCATGGTGGATTGTAGACTGTGGTGAATAAATGGGCTTTAAGTGTGCACCAACCTGTTTTTTTTTCCGTATCTGAGAAACGTTATCCTTCAACGTGGAAGCGGGCATTTAGTTAATAGTAAGTAAGTCAGCCAGGGAGTTTTTTTTTATTTTTTTGTCATCATCAATCGCATTAGTGTTGTTGCCGATTAGCATCAGACAAGATCAATGTAGAGTTCTGACAACCAAACAAAAGGTGCACGGCAGTAATCTAATAAATGAGGATTGAATTAGAAAATAATGTGTAATCTTGAGGATTTCTGGAAAAACAACGTCTCGTTTTTTTGTCTTTTGTAAGCTGCTGTCTAACCCAGTTTCATTTCTGTGTAATTTTTTTGTTTACAGTTTTCTAGACGATCCATAAAAAATGCTACTATCAGACAGACATCTGGCTGTTGGCTAATAATAGATCACTGGTTACTGATGAGAGATGTTTTTGCACTGTGCTGTGATGTGTGTCATTTTCTGTCTTGGTGAAAATTGTCTTGGTAGTGTGATATGAATGGATGGTTTTTCAGAGCCCAGACGGATGCGATAGGTCAGTGTGGGACATTTAAAGTGGTTTGCCTTTGATATTGTGTAATCATGCTCTAGTTAGCATATTATGAACGGGTATAAGCCTTTTATACCAACACGATTAAAAGATGTTCATGCTCAGAATTTTCATGGCTGTGTCTCAAGGCTTGTGCATCATCCAAAAATAGACGTTCAAGTTTGATTTTGACATCTTTACTCTCCCGCTGGGATGCAATTAACACACGATGAAAGAGACAATTTTGCACTTTCTGAAAGGTGACAACAGCCGAATCAATATGTATGAATATGTAATGAAGCTTTTATCAAGCTCTTGTTCAGGCATCATTAATATGTTATTGAGTTTATATTTATTGTTACCCTGCATATCGACGTTTGCTGCTGCTCAAAAATCTCCCCACAATCAAACCCCCAACCCCACCATGAAATATGAAACAGGAACTTTTGTACTTGCGGTGAACTCGGCTAGATTTAGCTCACCAGTCGAGATTACACGCCCCCGTCTCACCTGCCACCTGTTATAAGCAAACCGATGGGGTGGCCGGGACTTGTCCCTTTCATGAACCAGACGTTGGCAGCTGTATGCAAAGTAGCGTTACTGAGTCTGGCAGAGGGGAGACTGTACCAAAGAGGTGGAGCCTCATCAGACAATAGCTGATATGTCAAAAATTGTTACAGCACAGTAACCAAGTCACAGTCATAAATTGTGTGCAACAGTAGCACCAATCTAGTGATTAGTTATTTATTATGGCATCTGTTGCTCACAGATGACGTCAGACAGGCTTTTATTGACGGTATACATCTTTATTTACCTTTTGGACAGAGCCAGACTAGCTGTTTCAACACTAGTTTCACATATATATCATACTGATATGAGTATACGGTATCAGTCTCATTTAACTGCAAGACAGCAAATAAGTGTATTTCCAAAAACATCAAACTTCTCCTTTGACAATTATGGCCAATGCCCCGTCTTCAAACAACAGTGTTGGTATTGGACAGTTCTGCAAAAGTCTGGATTACAGTTATGCTTTTGAACTTTCATTGAGATGTTTTTAAATGACCTTTTGTTTTACTGCAACACCTGCACGACAGCGAAGCTTTGCTGTAAGTAAAGCGACACCTGTGTGTAGCCAGTAACAGGGAGGCTGGGCTCAAGAGAAACAGAAGGAATGAATCTTCCAAAAAATGCTTCAAAATGTGTGTTTGATAGCATAATGGCCATCAGGTGCTATCACTTTATAACATTAAGATCTAAAGAAAAAAAAACAGAATTTCTCTCGAGGCTCAATTTTTCTATAAACTGAAAATGAATAAATAAAACTAGAATTAGATTAGATGACTTCCTTTCAGACGCCGTGGCATGTCCGACCACGTGAGGCTTTGATCCTGTGACCATAAATTCTACTCGCTTCCCTTTCAAAGGAAGTCCTATTTAACAGAATTGAAGTTTAGCACCAAACTCCTCCTCCCCCAGCCTTCATTTGAAACCGAAGGGGGGTGGCATCGCATGGCATCTACACTGTGACTTTGTGCATTTCACTCTGACCTTGAGAAGCCAACCACGCGAGAGAGGAGCGTTGATGCACCAACATGTTGTCGTCGGCCTCCATTGCTTCACTTTCTGGGTGAAGTGTTTGTGGGGCTTTTTTTGTGTGTGTGTTTTTCAGGTTTTCGTTGTGTTTGTGTGTGCACTGAACGTTGTCAAGTGAACCGGTCTTTGTTTGCTCTCACCAACAGTGGAATAGTCCAACTTTTCAGACTCTGTGTTTATAAAAGACCCTCCACTGGCCGGTAGAAGCACTGTACGGCCGGCCCCAAGATAAAGGAGATAACAATGCCAAACTGCAGCTCTGGAGTGTCCCCCCTCCTTCCTCCTTATCCTTTGAATGTCCTCTAGCTGTCCATCCCATCCAAGTAATCAGCATCCTTCAAAGAAGCACAACCAAAGCCAAAGCCAAGTCAAACAGAGAGCGTGTCCTAATCAGGGGCATGAAGAGCCGGGCTTATGGAGCCCTCCCCCCACTGCGGGGGCCATTACTGGGCCGCCATGGGCTCAAGATTAGAGCCTCTTCCTGTGTTAGCCATTCAAATTCGGCATTAATGTTTGAAAGAGCAGAGAAAATGCCTGCTCTTCATGGATAGATTAATATTTTATGGGAGAGAAAAGTGAAAACATCCCCAGTAATATCTGAGTCGAGCTGGTGTGTCTGTGGTGGTTCTGTGTCTGTGTGTGTGTGTGTGTGTGTGTGTGTGTGTGGTTTTTTTTTTTTAGACATTCAAATATCGCTGTCAAAGTGTCACATCCCACCAAGCGAGCCAAGCAGAATGAGGTTTGGTTGTGTAATTTCTGACAAATTAGCATACTGTGCATCAGCGTTACAGCACCATTTTTGCTGTTTGCATTTTTGACAAGATTGTGTCTGTTAATGATCTTTTGTTTCCTCATTGCTCAGCGTGAAAGGTCTCTCGTATCGGGCGAACGGGGAGTTGATTTATGATGCTGAGAGACTGGCCTATGTGTGCTTCAGAAATAGGAGCTGCTTGTTTCAGGGACAGTGCACTCACTGACTGCTTGCCTGCCTGTCAGTCTCCTCTGCGCAGTAAATAGGTCAGTGTTTTATGCGAGCGAAGAATCAGTGATGTCTGGGCCTCTTCGAATCTGCCATCTTTAGCCGTCTGACCGCTCGGCAGAGCTGCTGCGGCGGCCGCCCGGCAGTCAGGTGATTAGTCCGATGGCCCCCGCCGCAGAGTCAGAGATTTGTAATACACAAAATTGGTTACTTGTGGTTTCCTGGTGTGTCCTTCCGCTGATGGCTCAGATTCTCGCCGGTGCCTGATATAGAAATGACCCAAGCAGACGCTGACGTGTTTTTCAGCTACATAATTCATCCACACTGCACTCCAATGGCAGTTTTACTGAAATTATCATATTTATGAGGATGCGCTATACCTTCACTGTTTTATGCAAGTGCGTTCAGTGTTGCATGCTCACAAGGAGGACAAGAGCATCGATGAGGCAAAGGCGTACGGTATGATTCACCTAATAAACCCCAAGAAAACAGACAATTTATGTTTAGAGGGTTCAAAACCTCCCGTTTCATCGACATTATTTGACGCTGCGGCCATTGATTTTTTTTCCCCCCTTCTGTATTTGCTGACCAGATAGTGACCTGATTGATTAGATCCCAGTCGCTGTTGTCAGGTCTCGCTCGTGCACATGTGCACACGTTCGTGGACCCACCTCATGTGCACGACTATTAAAGCCGTACATGACATACTGTATGTAGCGGGTGAGAACGTGTTCAGGAGATTATGTTAATGGATTAACAGAGGCATCAGTCACAGCTGCATTAGTCTCAGTGGGACCGAAGCACTTGCATGTGTCTTTGTAATGGCAAACAACTCCGGACAAGGTGGATATATGTACGGGATTATGCGCGACATTGTGTAAGACTTAAATGCTGTTGCATGAAGATGGAAAGCTGAAACAGTTGCAGCGATTGTTTTCAAGCTCTGATGTGCAGATGTGAGCTAGCTTGTCTTAGAGCAAAAGCTCATAAAGGTTCAAATGGTTTCACTGTGTACTTTCCGTGCATCTTCATCACCTATTAGCATTGATTCATGATGGGCATTTAAAAAAATATATTTTGAAGCCATTGTGCGTAAAGCTAAATGGTCTCATTGCGTCAGGTGAAAGGTACATACCACAATGCCTTCGCTTTTGTCTCGGCGACTCCCTGTCACCTCTTCCCTCTCGGGTGTCACAGTGGCCACGTTGTCAGCGGCTCCCTGTTGCTTTAGCATGTCAATATTGAGACATTCCTTTGTAAACAGCGGAGTTTTGCCGGGGTTTTGTTGTTAGCGACACGCCTAACCTCAGCCTAAGAGAACCTGTTTTCTACCGTTGTCTGGACTCACCCAGCGTGGCAGAGATTGCCAGCAGTCACCCCCACAGCCGGTACATCTCACAAGATCCGAGAAATACACCAGAAAAATTATCTTAGAAATAAACCGGTAGATTAAGATCATTAAAGTGTTTCTCTCGTTATTTCTGTAGCTGTCTGGTTGTTCGCAAATAGTTGGAGCCCTGCATCTACTTTTGTTTGTGTAGTTAACCAATCTGTCAGGAGCAACCTGTTTTGGGAAAGGGTAACTCAGTAGTTTCTCATGGACACAAACGATGTAATCTCAATCTGAAAAAAAAAGATGCAGTGTTTGTTTTATCTTCCCTGTTGTCCAGCATTTGTTGCATCTCCACTCCAGATAAGACCTGAAAATTCATCTGCAGCCAGCTCTGATATTGAAAGCCAGTAAAGTATGGGCTTCGGTCTCCCGAATAATTTCCTGCAGTGATTATAGAGCAGTTTGTTAATTAAAAGGATCACAATGCAGTTTCTGTGTGATGTCCTCTTGCCAAGTGAAACAAAATTCTTCTTATTCTCATCACATCACGAGCAGAGGGGAGCAGAAAACACTGTCCGGATTGTTAGGAAACATCAAGATCATGTTTGGTAGTCCTTTTTATCTCAGATCAATGTTTGATCTTCAAGACATTTTCACATAATAAGTATTGCCAAATATTTTGTACGCTAGTTTACATGAATAAAACATTAGAATCAGACTAATGTTATTCAAGTGAAGAAAAACTGTTCGACTAGATAAGACGCTGGTCTTTTCTTATGGAGATAGCACAACAACAAATATGCTGACTTAATCAAGTTCACTGTGTACATAAACTTGTGTTTATCCAGTAGGTGGATGAAAGAATCTAGGTTAAATTGCTCTGAGATGTTTTGTTATGTACTGTATGTAAGCTTGTATTTAAGCAGAAGACGGTAATTAAAACACCCATAAATTAATAATTGTGTCGATTTGTGGTAGAGTAAATCAGTTTATATCAGACATATATCAAAATCGACATAACAGTCAGAGAAGTTTGAAAGACAGTGAACACAGTCTCTGAGGTTTTACTGGTCCTGGTCCAAACTGGTTAAAGAGGAAATGACACATTACTGAAAAATTAGTTTCACAAGAAGTATCTTTTTCAAGATATGAGGCAGCAGAGCGGAAAGCGAAGCGGTCTCCTGTTATAATGCTGTTACTGCAGACGTATCTGATTAAATTAGACCTTCCACCATTGTATCTATACATCTTTCCACTAATCCAAAACCAGTTCTTTTGGGAAGCCGACAAAGCGGAGGGTGTAACCCACTAGATTTTGTCTCTTGCAGGAGATGGTTATGTAAAATTGTAAAGGCCACTGCGAAGGCACATGTGCCGTTTATCAGAGGCAGTGAGCTCCGTGTAAGAGCCGAGGAGTGGTCTTTGTTTGCTAATGTAGGTCTCCTCTGCTAAGGGGGCGGCCTGCATGGCCCGCTTTCTGGGACGGTTGTGCTGCACATCACATGATGGGCTTGGCCTCAGGGTGAGGCAGTGAAGGAGTTTAAGATGGTAGTGGATAGCGGGGAGATGGAAGACGCAGGCGAGTAATGGGAACATTTACTCTTGCCTGTTTCTCCTACAATCAACTCCTGGTTGCCACTTTCACAGCTGAACAGACCAACTGGACACCAGACTCACTTCTGAATAACCAGTCACTTGCTAATGAGGAAACAATTCATATTATTATTTGGGTTAGTTTAGTTCTTTTGACTTCACAATGACAGTTTTAAGGGTTGTGCCTTCTTCTAAATATAAATAATCTCTAAATCTGCTTTGCAAAGTATCCAATGTGTGAGCAGATGACTGAAAATGTGTAAGATCTGCAGCCAGGGTCGCTGTAACAGGACTCCTCGTGTAAAAATAGGTCAAAGCTCTGAAAAAAAAACAATTCTTTGAAACTGTAACTAGGAGTCCTCTGTAAGCGTCAGATCTGTGCGCATGCAGTCATGAAATCTTGATATTTTGTCACATCGATGCCTCAGAAAAGAAACACCTCGACCTCTGCAACTGCTACTGTACACAACTGTCCCAAATAGACTATTGTGAGCTATGTCAGACTTTTATGAGGTTGCAAGTTGTGACAAATTGTGATGCTGTTTTGCTGAAAGAATGAATTGAGTGCACAGTCCACAAAAACTCTGTTTTAATAATCACTTTTTACCTATGATGCTGAAGCTGATTCTGTCTGTATTATATCATTACACATTTCATTTTTATGGGTTTTGGTCTGTTGGTCGGACAAAAGGAGAAATCTGAAAACATCACATCACGCTGTGGCTGAAATTGAACAGCCAATTTCAGACTATTTTCAGATATTTATGAAAAACAACTGCATACTGTGTGTTCTCTGTTGCCCTACAAGGTCAGTCGCCATTGCATTTAAAATTCAATCCAAATAAACGTGTGTTTCTCAGTTTAGTCCCATGATATTTGTTGTGTTTGTACACTTACTTACCAGTCATGATTCAAGGTGATTATGTTCGGCGCATTCAGAGAGATTTCGTAACCTTCCTCACCTGCCTCCATCTCGATCTATACCCAGACTTTTCTAACCCTGAGCTTCTTTCTGTTTCTCTCTGTCTCTCTCTCACAGGACATTGTGAGTGCTACTAAAGATGTCTGATAGTGTCGATATTGAAGAGAAACCACCAGCCCCCCCCTTGAGAATGAACAGTAGTTCCCGAGACTCTTCATCATTGAATCACGCCTCTAAACCGCTTCCAATGGCTCCTGAAGAGAAAAACAAGAAAGTCCGCCTGCGCTCCATCTTCCCCGGGGGAGACAAGAGTGAGTAGACCTCTCCGCGTGTTGCCCTCGAGCTTAGCGCCGTGTTGATGCATGTCATTCACTTGTTTCCTGCATTTAAAAATGCTAGAAATCAGCCTGTAATTGTTTTTTCTTCTTTGTTTCGTCTCCCACAGCAAACAAGAAAAAGGAGAAGGAACGTCCTGAGATATCCCTACCCTCAGACTTTGAACACACCATTCATGTCGGCTTTGATGCTGTAACAGGAGAATTCACAGTGAGTATCTCTTTCACCTGACAATCATGCACATAAACAGGGACTGATGTGCTTCTAAAATTCTCCTCCCATCTCAAAGCAGAGTCTCACACACACATTTCTAAAATCACAACTCCCCGAGGTGACAGAGTCAACTGATGATATAGTTTCCTGCACAATAAGTTGATAATACAAGTCACTTGAATGACAATCACTTCATCTCTCCTGTCAGGTGAAACCTGCACTGGAATCCTTTAGTGTTACATTTTAACTGTGGTTTCAGTTTGCATTTTTATTCTAACACAAGCCTAGATATATACTGCCATGACTCAATATTTCCTTCTTTTATTTTCTCTGTTCGCACTGAATCTTATCCAGTTTTTCAGTTGTTCGTGGAGCATTATTTATTGTATTGTAAGCTTTATGCCAGACCCCAACATTTATATACACATATATGAAATGCATCACTATACTCGTCTGTTTAACATGATCCAGTGAGTTGTTCAGTGTCACAACAAAGCCTAAAAAGCTTTAATAATCAGTTTTTGATTCAAAAGAAACAGTTTTTCAGCTTATCTTTGTAGATGATTAATTATGTTGTATATTACACATACTGGAAGATGCATTGCATCTTGCATTTTTTTGTCAAGTCATCATCATGGACGAGCAGACCAAGACTTGTATGTTCAGTAATTCTATATGTGTTCTTGTCTATTTGACTTCCAAATCAACAGCACAGTTCATGACATCAGAAACAAATAGTTCCTTGTTTATTCGATAAGCCGTGAGCCTGTGACACATGGAGCTCCATCGGAACAGTTTCAACCAAGATCACTTTGATCTCACTTCTGTCATGGTTTTCTGGGAGGATACAGTATATTACTGTTGATTTGCTCTTAGATCCCCATGCAAGTACCATCTTTCTCTGAGCCCTTATCGCCAACAGAGCAGCACACTGTTCTCTCAGCAGGCGGTGGCTTTAAATGTAAAAATATCCACAAGTTTATAAAGATGGTATGAATGAAACCCACTGTTGAATTACAGTCTGCCCACTTAAAAGGCTTAATGTCCATCAAAAGGCATTAAAACATAAAAAACACAGACCAAAAAAGTGTGCAAATGCCTTAAAGCAATAGTCTGACATTTTGGGAAATAAACAAATTCATTTTCTTGTTGAGAGTTACACGAGGACCTCAACAGTACGCTCATATAGGTCATGGTTCCTTTGAGATGTAGTTTTCCTCATCACTACGAGATAGTAAGTCCAAGAAAACTCAAACTCAAACATTTATAAAAAGCTAAAAATTATCTAAAGAATAGAGAGAGGGGTAGGTTTGGGGATTGACAGGTGTCCTAACCTGGTGAACTGTTGTTACCTGTGTTGATCACATTACCACCGCGGTATCCAGGCTCCACAAAGACAACAGAAAAACTGCATCTGCATTTACCACACACTCTTTTCTCAAGCTTAAATTATACATTTCACTTCACTTTTTGAAACATTTTGACCTCCGTCTCTTTGCGCAGGGTATCCCAGAGCAGTGGGCACGGCTCCTACAGACCTCGAACATCACCAAGCTGGAGCAGAAGAAGAACCCGCAGGCCGTGTTGGACGTCTTAAAGTTCTACGACTCCAAAGAGACCGTCAACAACCAGAAGTACATGAGCTTCACATCGGGAGGTAAGCGACACCAAAATAGTGATTAAATGAAATAACTTAATAACATAATAACATATTTCAGATGCATTCATTAGGTCTAATACAAAAGATTCTCAGTTGTGTCTATAACAATGTTCCTTTCTGTTTCAGACAAGTCGGCACATGGGTACATAGCAGCAAACACTCTGGTGAGTTCTTTTATATCTAAATTTATAAATCTAAATAATGCATTTAAGAATATTTTTTCAATGGAAAACACTTTAAACTGATAATTTGACAAAATAGATGTCAGTTAATAACACCCAACTATGAGGCAATATTCAATTTTAAATGAATAATGATGTTGTTAATTAAACATGGACCTTTTTTTGGAGGTTGCGCCTCTGTCTGTTTTATTAAGAATTATATTGCTGCGCTGCATATTTCGACCCCTCTAGACTGTCTCGGTTATTACAGTAAAAACATTAACACGTACAAATCAATCCAGTCTCTGGTTCTTAGCCAGGCGCTATCTCTGCCATCTCTCATTGCTTTGGAATTTCTCTCAAATCAAAGTAATATATGGAGGGAAATACAGTGTAATAATCTAACAGGTAAGTTGCAACATTATGTGGCTTTATTTCATCGTGTTGAACCTCTCCGACTACACCTACAGTAAATCTGTCTCACTTTACTCTCACTAACGCCATCAGGGAATCTCTGGGATAGACTGTGTTGCTTTTCAGCACGCTCATCGCCCCTAATGGGCAAAATGTGTGCGCTCCCCTCTGGAGGCTCACTGCCCTCACGATGCAGCAGCGTTAATGCCCTGAATTTTGCACACACGCCAGTCGGTCTGCAGCTCCTGCACAGAAAACGGCGACTGCTGCGAGAGCCACTGCTGCTCATTGTTTATTTTTCCAATCAACTTATCCAGATTCAGAAATGCCCATAGACAAGCTTTACTGGAGGCTCAACTGCATCTAGAAGGACTCCCGCTGTGCTGACCTCATTCCTGGCTTTGACCAGAGTAATCTATGCTTTGAATGCCTCGGCCTGTACACGCTCAGCCGGGTAAAGAAGTGGAATCTATGTCTGTTCAGTGGGATTCGCTGCCCCAGGCAAACTACAATGGTATCACTTAATGCAGGGCTATTGCTTGAAAGAGCTCTCTGCCAGTGAAGGGCAGGCGGGTGTGGCAGCATGTCTAAAGCGTTGTGCAAGCCCAGTGAAGGTATTTGAGATGCATATCAGCATTGGACTGTCACAGCTGTCCACGGTCCGCAGAGGTGACTCAGCTATTGGCTAAGGTGCCACAGATTTCATCCTAGGATTGGGCCTCGCCGTCTCAGGCAGGCACAACTACGGCAGAGGTGCCAATACGTCTGTCTGTAGAAACAAACGCTCTCTTTTTCAGAGAGTACTGTAACCCATCCTGAGCTATCTGGTGCTCTCTGTCAGCTTGCTTTAAACACCAACTTCTACTTACCTGCAATGCAGGTAAATATTTGAGAGCTGGTGTGTTGCTCTTATCGCTTTATCTTCTCATCACTTGCTACAGGACATGTCTATCCTGCTGATTAAAGAAGAATTAGGACTGTTTTCAGCCATTTTTCTTTTCATAATGTTTAATCAGATGGACAAGAGATGCTATCCAGTGGTCCTATTGCAAGATCTCTGGTTTGTATTTAACCTCTTTAAGGATCCATTTGAGCCAGTTGTTCATGTTTTAGGTCAATCA
>JBCAUF010000028.1:17245397-17256396 GCA_038406115.1 Haemulon aurolineatum
TATGCTGTGGAGTGAATGTACTCATGTAAGTGGGTGCAGACGCAGAGTCATGTTCTGCAGAAAGGAACGCATGCTCACTCAAAATCCAAAGTTCATGCGAGGAACAAAAGTTTTGTGCACTTCAGATATTTCAAATAGAGTTAATTGTTTTCCAATTTGAGCCAAAACTTGATTTTCAGGTCCAGACGTTCAGGTCAAGATGACATGTAGATGTGGATGTTTTATTGTGAAACCTGCCCAGAGGCCTGTTAGAGCAACAACACAAAGAACACAAGAAGTAAAGAGAGAAAAATGGACGAGCAGCTCCGCCAGCACAATGCAAAAGAACAGCAGAGCTTTTCCTTCCTGTTGGCTTCTCTGTGTCAGCATGGGGTGAACTGGAATCCATGTCAGAAAAGCAGCGCAAGTGAAGTCATTAATCGTGGTAGGGGATAAAGAGCAAATGTCCCCGCAGGTCTCTCTCATGTCCTGCCAAAGTATATGGCGAGCGTCATCATGTTTCCAATCTTATTATTCGCTCGGTTCTACTTTTTTTGATCAAGCTTCAGTCACATCAGAAATTAAATCAAGAAAAAAAATAAAGCTCTCAAGCTTTCTTTACGCAGTCCTCCACATCAAGGCGTGCCAAAAGTATTAAGATATAAAAACGTATTTCAAAGAATTGTTATGCTCCAGTCACAAATGTGCAGTGACTTCTAGAGGAGTGCAAACCAGGCACCAGACCTGATAGATTATTTTCAGGTGCACCTCTGTTGTTTGGTATTTAATCTTGTCTGATTTATCAAACCAGCCTAAGATTAACATGCTCCAGCTGTAAAACCCAAAGATCAACATGAATAATGGGTTGATGTTATGATCATGAATGATGTCTCTTTTCCTTTCTCGGGTTCCTATTGAAATGAAGGGGACCAACAACTGCATCATGGTGGACTGCCAGAAGGCTCGGGGGCAGATTTAAAACAACCTGTAAACGCTCATTTCCAGGGGTACTGAGAGGAAGGTGTACACAGGTTTTACAAGACAGTATTTCATGCACTGAATTCCTGCATGACACATTTTTAGCAAATAGAATCAAACTCTTCCCATTCAGTAGAAATGTGTTTTTGAATACTAAAATATTCATTTATGACCTTTGTCAATACGTTTTAGGCCAAAAGACCTTCATTACTATGGCTTAGTAAAAAATCTGTATAAGTTTAAATGATACACCCAACATGCAATTATGATGTTGCATTGCACTCCAGTGATTTGAGCTAAACGCATGTTAAATGACAATGCTAACATCTACCATCTTCACCATCGTACTGTAGTTAAGCATTATAGTGTAACATTTACTAATTAGCAAGTCTGAGAGGGAATATCAGTTTTTTAAGTGCAAACAGAAAACCTTTCTTCTCCAGCTTTTCGTATTATTGTTGGCGCTGTTGCAAAGCAAACTGGATCAGAGTCCCAACAAAGGTGCAACAGCCCACAACAAAGAACAAAAGTTTATTCACTCGTTCAGTCTGTAATGAAGACTAGATAAACTAAAAATGATTACAGTAAAGTGTTGGGCGTACAGTATTAAGAATGGTATGTGATGATAGCTCTGAAAAGTCTCGGGATCATCAAAGGACTCATCCTGATGGGAACATGAATGTGTGAGCCACATTTCATGACAACTCAACCCATCAACAGTGTCGAGACATTTCACTCAAAAGCCACAAATGTGAAGCTCATGGTGACGCTAGAGAAAAAGCAATTCATCATGTGGGAGACGTGAATGTGTGCTCAGAATATTGCACCAAACCATCCAACAGTTGTTGAGGTATTTGAGCCCGGACAAATAGTCTGCCATTACCACCTCTAGAGACAATCCAACAAAGAGAAACACACCCAGGTTGCCAATGGTAAAGCCCTATCTGACACTTACAAAGGATTATCATAATTGAACGGAAAGTAAGCTAAAACACAGCGGTCATAAAGTCAGAATTCCTCAGAGGTTACAGTTTGTGTTGTAAAGCAAATGTTTCCATTGTAATTATCGAACCTTTCCAGGCAAAACACTAAAATCACACAGACTTATCACTTGGAGTCATCAATATATTTATGGTTAATAAAAAACAAAATAGAATAAAACAACATATGGTAATAATTTTATTTTCCTCACTGCACAACTCATTTAATTGACTGTCTAACAGCCACCGCCACTCTGCCGAGGGCTTGCGGTTTTTGAAGGTAATCATGGCTTTATGCAATTTTGTGTAATGTTTTTACAGAGGCACAGGGGCTCGACAGCCACTTGACTGCCGCTTTTGCACAGTGGTGGAGAGCAATTAAATCAAGAGTTGATATAATGAGCTTTCAGATACAGTGTCAGGCTGCTTCTCGTTACTGAGAGCTGATTTAAAACAGGGCCACTTTTTCTCATGGACTCAAACTCCATTAAAGACCCAAACAGCAGCAGAAATGTTGAAGACCTTCTTCACCTGACACAGGGGATTATCTATCTGCTAGACAGATATAAATTAAAAAAATATGATAAAAAGATAAAAATGAAAAATAAATATGTTTCAAATACTGTATGTACCTTGGTATAATATGTAGGCTACTGTTTGCTCCAGGTGCATTATTATCATTTCAACATTCCTTACTATTAATTAATTAAAAACTATTTGAGTTCTGATTTTTGGATACTTTGCTGCCGTAATGAAGAATACTTTTGATTTAAAAGACCGTGCTGAAGTTTCCAAGTTCAGCGTTTCAAGTTAAGTGTGATTATGTAGCGTTTACTGTTCTGTCACATTGTGATTTACAGAAAACAAAAGACAGAGAAACAATACACAAGCATAAAAGGAACAAGAGATGAAACCTCCAAGAAAATGAACCTTTAACACTGTACTTAATTATCAGATGGGTTGCAAATACACAATATGGTTTTAGTTTGATGGAGATGTCAGTCAGCACACTATCTCAGAGGGCCAGGAGCAGCGCGGCCGGGTGAGGAAAATAAATCATCACTCTAAATTTTCTTGAAATGGTTGTGAGACGACAATCTCCCTGTTATTCAATTACTTTATGGTCAAAACAACACAGAGCTATGCTCATTTGTCAGTCACTCCCACATGTCGATGAGGCCGTGCTGCAGAGTCGTTAAAGAGGTCCAAAAGAACAACGCCAACTGAACACGCGCCCAAGCATTATACATTATGAGCCTATTGCTCAAAGGGCTGTCATGAATAGAGGTTAGACTGCCAAATGCATCACCAAACAGAGCACAAAAGAAAGAGACTATATAACTGATCTTTCCCCCATGCTTTATAACTGGGAGACCTGACGGGCTTTTGTGGTTTTCTACACTTAATGAGAAGGTAAGAATGAAGCTATGATGTATGTTGCACTGAATAACATATAATAAGGGAGGTGCATCTTGTTGAATATGAAACATACTGTAAGCTTTTTGAAGTTTTTTTGAGTAATGAAATTGAAATACTGAAAACACATTTTAGCCATGCATTTAACACAGGATAAATTATATTTAAACAATGCAAGCATGGCAGCAGCAGATTGCATTTAGTCGTGCAGGTCATTACAGACTATTGCAGGGAGACCAGGGTTGAACAGCCTTGTTGGCCGACTCTGTGTTTGCGGCAGACCTCACTACACCTCAGGGGAACCATCCAGAAGTTGAAGATGCTCCATGCTACAGTAGTGAAGTCTAACTTTGGCAGACTGTTGGATTCTCTGTTTTCTTTGTGTCTCTCCTCAGCCCTCCATTGTTGTTTTAAGCCAAAAAAACTGAGCGCACAGGTACTTGGATGCTAATAATGGAAAGCGTACAAAGACAGTAGCTGTGCAAAATATTACTCAAGAGTAAAAAAGCACACCCACCAGCCCAGTCACCGGGAAAAAATGTTAGCCATGTAGGATTCTGCAAACCACGGATATGTAACATCATGTCATATCCCGTTTCCTTCACACGTGTCATATCACGTTTCTGAAGTGACCATGAACACAACATGACAGCCAAGCAACAGGCCGCTGTTTGAGACCAACCATCATGTTTGGCATTTCCCTCTTTTTTATTCTGCAAACGCTTTCTTGTGTGCCCACTGTAAACCAATCCACAGCACTCAATACAATGTTGGAGCTCAATGGCTCAAACCCCGCCCCCAAACACACACCTTTGATGGCACCACCAGGGCAGATTAGGTCTGGCAAATCTGGTTCTGATTGATTTAAGGAGTTCAAACTTTGCCTATCCCAAATAAGATCCAACATGCTGTGAAGAAAGATTGCTGATTTAATGTGGTAGGTCTGTGTGACGTAAGACAATAGTCAGATGTTTTATGATAGAAGATCTTTGATATTCTAGTTGAAAACAAAAAACATTTGATTGATAGCAGTGAAACAAACATTTTATTTTTTGCTATAGACCAACTGTAAATCTTTCAAAGTTTTGGGGTTTTTCTTCTTCTTTTTTTAATAATTGCTGTGCTTTACTTTTTCGACGACTCAGTGGTTTTTGTGTGGCCATCATTTGCTATTGCCCTGGGGCAACATACTTGGTTGTTTTCTGATGAAAAACCACCCCATTTTTTTCTCTGAGAACATATGGGAAAGAATCCCCATCTGGACACTCCCACAAATCATCTATGGTGACTCACAAAGGATAATGTTCACGCTCATGCACAGAGCAGCAGTGGGGAAAAAAGTCAAACTGGGTGAAATGGTGAAATCTGAATTACTGCACATGGGCTATTGTGAAATCGGACAAGGTTCATGAACTTTCTAGGGCACTTTGCCCCGAGCCACTGTAACATGTCTGACATGTTTCTCTGGGTGAAGAATCCATGCTGATCCTGGGTTTAGTATTGAAGGTATTAATATCTGGGATATATTACAAGTTCATTTGCTTCCCGTCATTTCTTTAGAAAGCCAAATTAGTTACACTTGATTTAAATCTACCAACTCAAATGTCCCATGGAAAAAAAAGTTGTAAAACAAATAAAAGTATCCTCTCTTTGTCTAAATTTGTTCACAGTCTTGAATTTCTTCGCTTTGAATTTTCCTCAAAATTGTTAGTTGAACTTTAAGATAAGAAGAACTTTTAGTCAACTTTTAGCCTAAGACGCAAAAAAAACAACTGAATCCTCATGGGAAAAAAACAAAACAAAACACAAATGTGCAAATAAAACTGAATCCTCCTTAGTTAAGTTTCGCTTGATTTACGGAGTTGCTCCAGTCAGTTCCAGGTCATGCATCGGGGAACATCTGTAATGTGGGGCCACAGAAAATAACCCCGATTACAACACCATTAATTTGTGACTGTGGGTGGGAGACAAGTCGTCGTCTGAGAAGTTTCTGGATGTTATTCAGGAGTGTCCAGACTCAGTAAAATGACAAAACTGCCCTCTTTTTTCTTTTACTTTTGAGCATTTTCTTCTACTTCGACATCTATGTGCATTAATGTCTATATGTCGTCACTTGTAAGTACAGGTTACACTGAAGGTACCTTGGTGAAGTGAAAAGTCTGTGCAAGACCAAATCCTGAATCTGCACCAGTTTGAGCCAAATTACAGCTGTTATGTATCATCATGAGAACAGATGTTGGTCTAACAGCAGCATAACAATATTCAGTTTCTGAACATGGTCTCACTTTATTTCGAGCCATTTTAATCCAGTTATTATACTAACATCCTGCTAATATTTGTAGTGATAATGATTATTAATGACATCTGTCTGTAACCACCATATCCATGCACTTGATTAAAGCATTTGATGACAACTTATCGTTGAGACCGAAACCTCTTGAAGTGATTTAGAGCAACTGGTCAAACTATTACGCCCTTCCTCATTTTCCAAACTCGCACGTCAAAAACTGGATGTTTGGTTGACGCTTCCTAGTCAGAAGAATCAGAATCAGAATCAGTGTCCTAAAGTGCGTGTTTGTGATTTCATCAATTCCTTCATGCTGCTTCAGAATAATGTTAATGTCCACATTATTGTTCACATGTGCAAAAGAAACAGACAGTCATCTCTGGCTGCACAACTTGTACATGGCTGACTTTGCGGATGACACAGAACAGAGCTCAGCTGTAGCGTGTCTATCTGTTTTGGGTGGATAACATGGAGATAGAACTCCATGAGAAAGTGAACAGGGATTGTATGGAGAGCCTTTTTATTCATCCATCCCAAAGCCAGCTCTATGGCGATGCTGTGGGACGCTGAAGGGTGCAGAGTTTTATTGTGGACAAAAATATCAGACATGTGTTCTGTTTTACCTCAAGAAATCTCCTGATCTGCGGGTTTCCTAAAGTTTTCTTTGTCTAAAGTATGGGAGCAAGAACATGGTCCAGAATTGGGATGTTTTAGTCTCACAGGAGAGGATGATTTTTGTTTATGATCCCGGGGTGGATAATAATGAAAAGATTACAGAGATAAACTCATCTCACTCTTACAACCTTATCTGAGTTGTCAGAAGCAAGAAATCTATTACCCACAGAGAATTAAAGCTGAAGCCAAATGCAGATTGCAAATGTAAAAAATGAGTTGAGAAGTGATATTTATTACTAATGCATTATTGTGTGTGAGTGTCGGTGGGACCTTCCCATGAACATTAAAAAATTCTTTTGGCCGCAGTGTGGTTTGGAGCTTTGCCTCAGCTGGCGAGTCTCCCTGTGTGCTTTCACTGCATTTCTGGTTGATAAATGTCCCACGAGGAGCAGGTCTGGTGGTCAGAAAACCCACAACGATAGCCAGAGTTCCCCCGAACCATGACACTTTCTTTCAAAGTATAAACTATGATTGATGGTCATGTTTTAGCTGAGAACCTGGGAATGGTCCCTGGGGTCAAGGTCTTGACACAGTGGGCCGGGAAACAGTTTTGGGGAATGAATTTGCTCGAAGACGTTGAATTCCAATAAACAACATTCCAGCTACATGGTCTGGCTTGCCACAAAGACCAGCAGGCTCTTTGTAGACTCAAGTGTAAGAGGTTTTTAGGGATTGGTATAAAAAAAAGTCTGTTTCTTTGTCTGCAAGCTTGACAGCATCTGCAACATCAAATAGTATGAGTTCATTTGCAAAAGCAGATAACAGCCATTCCTAAAATCAGTTTTATTGACGTTCAAAATGGAGATGTTTTGTGGATGAACCCTTCATATGACTTTTGCAAACCTCAAATTTGTACCAGTTATTATTTATTATGTAATATAGTTGCTGATTAATTACAGGAGGGCACGATAAATGCAAAGAAACACAGTCCGCTAATTCGACAGCAACCAACAACCAGATATTCTGAACGAAACATGCAGACTTTTGCAGTTTGCAGAGGAATTGTGGAGACAAATGCAGATGTTTGTGGTGACCCATTGGGGCTGTGTGGAGTGGATATTTCCAGGTGTATTTGTATTTGTCACAAAACCAGACATTCAAAGCCAAAACATGACGCTTTCCTAACCCTTCCTCAGTGTTTCCTTTTGTGCCTGAACCAGCCACACAAACTTGATACATGCCACGTTCAAATCTCATGTATTTGCGGTTTTGACATTCACGTATTCTGGCAACTTGAGCGACAAATACCCTGTTTGGCCTCATGTTGCTCAGAATGCAATTGCAACATGAGGATTGAACACAGATTTATGTAACTAAAACTGATGAATTGAGGAGAGTGTTGCAAGTTCTCTTCCAAAGTTGAAGTTGATGACAGCACCCTGCTTCCAATTTTCTTGAAAAGTTTCTGTAGATGTTAACCTTCATTTTAATGGCATTTTATTGTTATATTTTCAAGATGAATCGGGTCCTAAGGGATCATCTGAACAAGTTTCTTGGCATAGATGCTTAAAAAGTGATATCCTTTACAAACATTGTAATGTTACTTGCAGGTTTGCCTCCATAGTAAGATTGATGTGTCTGTTAACGTGACCAACCTGGATTCATTTAGACACATTATTATTTTTTATGAAACAAAGTTTTTCATTAACATGTAAGATGGGATCAGAATTATGGCATTTTGTACAGAGACTTAATTCACTCATTTATTCTGATATTTTTGATGGCGCATGGATTTTATAACCAATTGCCTGTCCAAAGAAATCATGCAGTGCCGGCATGATTTCTGTTTTCAATTTATTCATCACGGACATGATTCGCTTCCAATGATAACAACCTGTTTTGTTTCCTCTCAAAACAAGTCAACCAGCTCAATATGGGAGTCTATATATCTGTTCTGAGCGGCCCTTAAAATGTATAGGAGTGGGTGAATAGTTCACATTCCGGCTTGATAGCCATCAGTAAGACTGAAACCTCTAAGTATCATTTCACAGTATCAATATTATTTTTTATTTATTTTGTCGTGTTGGTGAACGCTTCTCATTTAATTGCTTCATGCAGCCTGCTGTGCACTGGTTTTAAAAGCACATGTGGCCTAATAAACATTAAACTATTACCAGCTTTTTTTCCCTCTATTCTACACAGGATAAAAAGCAGATAGGTTTGTTTAGGAAAGGATGTCTAAAAATGTTCCTGCTGTGGCATGGAAACATAGTTTAGTCTCTTCTGTCTGTTTTTTAATTAAAAATTTAACAAATTGTTGCCTGCTATTGGATTATTAAGATAATTACGTTATATAATTTGTTAATTCATTATATTTTTGACATATTTGCAGAACTTGTCTCCTATTGTGAACATCAATAGAAAATACCAAAGTTGGACAATAGTTTTAAATAAATAAAGCTTCACTGAAACTCTTTAAAAGTAATTCTTGTGGCATAAGCAGTGAACTGAAGACTGATTATGACTAATAAGCATCCAAGAGCAGTTTAATCAGCTTCATAAACAAATATATTATCTGACCAAACATCATTAAATCTCACCAGATGCTCATGATTAAACCTCTTGTTGTAGAAGAAAGCTCCCTCTGTTTCTTCATCAATGTTAGCTTGCATGAAATGCCAAAGATGTCCCATATCACAGTTTGCTTCCCTAACATGTTTTGCTTTGTGAGGCTATTTGCTTTAAATTTCTCTCCCATTTCCGTTTCTATTCCCCGTCGAATAAATATAAATCAATATCAAGCTCTTGATCTACCCTGTCGAAACCACAAGTGGCTGAATTGTGTACGGAAGCTCCACAGAGGCTTGAACCCTCTTCACGCACACAAACAAGAGGATCAAGAAATGCAATAAACCAGTGTCATAGTGAATTAGGTCTTCTTTTGGGACCACTCATGGCTCTGGCTTTCATCAAAATCTGAGAGCTGAATGTTGAAATGTGGAGATCTGGGAAGCCTGACTCACATTGATCAATGATCAGTGTTTCCTCCTCTTCCTCCTCATGGAGTAATGCTGGAATCTAGTTTGATTAATGCAAATTCTTGTTCAAATGGCCAAAAAGCCTGTAAGAAGAAATGGGCTAATCCTGGGAATACAGAGTGTAAGCTAAGACGGATATTTAAAACATTTAGTGGCACTAATGTCAGGTACAGGCATACAATATTTTCTTTGCTGCCATGAATCATACAAACACAGAAAGATATCAGGGTCCTGTTGTGCGCTGGACTGCAGATGTTTCCACTACACATGTCAAATGTTTACTGATTAGTGCCGCTAAACACATGAGGCTTTGGAAAAAAAGGTATTTATAGCTGTGTTTGGATTCTTTGTTTAGTTCCTGCAGCCCAATTCATTGTTTTGGTTCTGGCTGATCGATTGTAGTAACCTAACTCCTTAAATAATGTGGTTATTTTAAGATATCAAGCAATGACAGCAGTGAGAGTGGTCAACAAAGACGATCTGTCTCCTTCGGCAACATGAGAATCAGCAGGGTCATACATGATATACACAGAAATGCAAAAGTTATGCATGTCGCCCAGTGCGCTTTTGAATGTAACTCAGTCAGCTGGTTGCCAAACAGATTGTGCATCAATGAGACCAAATGCTAAACAAAATAGGATCATGCAGGCCTGCACACAATACACACAAAGTGGATATTTTCCTGCAAATATGGCTACTCTTGAACTTTTTTAAAATTGTTTTTGAACATTTTCAAAGAAAAAAATATATGTATGTCACCATATGTCAACCACTTTTGGTAGAAGCTTATCAGAAAAAACACAAACTTTTCCCATTTTTTTAAAGCAGAACAACAATGACAACCATCAATCACCAATAATTTGCACTTTCTCGCTACCTCTTATAACTAAATCAATCTTAAGCGGAACATTAACTCCTCTGTTATTGAAAAAAATCCTCTAATTATCACATTAAATCCATAAAAATCCTCTGAGACACACTGATGAATAGCTGCACACTGTGTTCTTTAGATGTGTGTTTTACAGAGTAGGCCAGTTCAAACAGCTTATCAAGTGCACACATGTCTGGCAGGGTATTCATTTCTTTTTTGTCCTTCACTCGACACCCTGCAGCGCCTTGACCCACAGGCTCTGTCTGGCTTTCAGCCAAAGGCGTCAGTCAGTCAGGCAGACTTGACTTCGTCCAAAGCGGATGTGGATGTCTTCATTGTGGCTGTCAGCAGCTCAGGGCTCTTTCAGCACAGAGACGTCTTTGGCTTTACTTAATGCAGGTGTGGTTTTAGGCTTGAGCCAGTGTGCCAGATACAGGTGAGGGGATGTCATCAGTGTAGCAGCTCAGTACAACACAGGACTGGACAGGAATTACTCAGCTGGGATCTCTCTGTGCATGTTTCTTTATTTGATCTCAGATTTACTTAATGCACTATGTCAAGTTTTCAAATGACATGTGGTGGAGACTTTTGGCAGTCGAGCCATAGAGGCTTTCCCTGGGAGCTTAGGTAACAATGTATCCAAACCAGAGCATTAAAAAAATCACAGAAATATGCACAACAACTGCAGATAAATTAAGTGGTTTTGGAAGAAACACAATCTCTGTGAAGACATACAGTACCAGTCAAAAGTTTGGACACACTTCCTCATTCAAGTGAATGGAGAGGTATGTCAAATTTTTGACTTTGGTACTCTGTGTTTTGTCTTTGTATGACG
>JBCAUF010000028.1:17256496-17280061 GCA_038406115.1 Haemulon aurolineatum
GATTTAGTGTTCACAGTGTTGATTGCTTTTGATTGGACAGCAGATGTTTCCCAACAACTGATTTAAACATTACTGAAGCGTTTACTTGCTAAATCTGTTATTAAGATTTAACGGTGCTGATCCGATTTAATGAATCACTAATAGCCAGCTTAGGAAGGATTTTTAGTAATGGATTTACAAATTGCTGGTGCAACCCAGCAGATTCATGACTTCACTACTTAATTTCTTTTAATGAATGTTGTACTTTTGTTCAGGACGTACCAGGAATGAAGGGCAACAGGTGAACAGTTTGTCTTCTTTGCAAAATTATACGCTGATAATTTGATGTCCGAGATTTTAAAAGGCCACTCCAACATCACGACAGAAAGCAGATTTCCTTTGCACTGGCAACCGACTGCCTGAATGACCTCTTAGTGTATTTAAATTGACTGCTTTGGTCTACGAGACTCAAATTGTAAGAGTTTTTGTTTTAGTGTGTTCATAACAATTAACTTCAACTTCGCAGTTCTGCAAACTGGCATTTGGCAAACCGAAGTATGGCGAGGCAGAAGACAAGGGAAGCTTTGACAGTGTGTTGTAGGAAACAGATTTCTAAAAATTGGATAGTGACAGTCGGTAGCTGAGGGTCTCACTGTTTCTCTGTTTAGTAAATATTCAATTTTAAGCAGTGAGCAGACATCATCATGGAGACGTCAGCCAGGCGTGAAGAGAAGACTTTCTGCTGCCGTGCTGCAAGAGGGGCAACCACTATGAACACACGGTTGTAGAAAAAACAAGGCCAATCTGGACGACTGTTGAAGTTAAAGCAATTAGCGGATGAGTAGACGTGGAATTTAAAAGCAACGTCGGGACAGAGATTAGGACGTCATCAGGCTTCCTCTGAAAGATGACAAGGGGGTTTAGGGAGAGAGAAAGAGAGCAAAGTGAAGTGGTTAAATGGGTAAAAACAATTTTTTGTGGTCAGAAACAAACTGTTCTTGGTTTTTTTTTTTACAGAGTTCCTCACCACACTCTTAAGAGAAGTGGGTCACTTGAGAAGTGACTCATTGACTGCAGTTGCAGTGGGACCTCAAAATGAATTATCCATTCAAACCCACAATAGCATGAAAAAACTGGATATTGTTCAAAGTATTTTGTTTTGGCAGCCGTCTCTATGCCTACAGCTCGTAATCACCATCCTGTAGGACATCCTGCTTTTACCGTCTTCCTCTCAGTTGTTGATAGCATGACGAGTGGCACAGATAAATGCTTGTACACCACTACGTGATGTTGGGATGTGACTTAATTTGTTCGGTGGTTTGTTCTTTTTTGACCATCTGTCATTTTTGGATTAACTGATTTCTACAGAACTCACATTATTCACAGCAAGAAATTACAGACAAGCCACCACAGCGTCATGCAATACATTTCTAGAAGGCAGCTGTCTAATTGACCTGTTTCCACACAATGGTTTCCTATAAGCCGAACACCGGTGTAGCTAATGTTTCAGTTAAATTCTGTTTAATTTGGAGGAGAGCCTCTTGTGTCAGTGGGAATGTTAAAACTGAGAATTACATTTTTTCCCTACAAACATGACAAACTGTGTCCACAGAGATTCATAGGAGCCAGGTGGTTACGATTAAAACCATGTTATCAATTTTGAATTCTTGTGCTCTTCCTCAGCTTGACTCTTCATCGGTCATCTGTCTGTTGTTACGTCAGGGCCGCATTATGAGAATCACACATAATTTCCCCTAATCATGACACTTTTTGCAATTACTGGAATAAACAAATCATCGCTGAGGTCGTGCCAAAAGTGAGCAACTTCTTCCTCAAACATGTTTAACGACTTGACAGGATGTAACAAACAATGCTGTGTTCACCAAAACAATGAACTGCCACATCGGAAGCCACTTTAAATGATATCATTTCTACCTAAATTTAGCTTCTTCAAATGGCATTGTAGGCATTTTGGTAATAAAACCATAAGTTATATTATTGCTTCAGTCTCAACAGCCACATTTCCAGCAGTGGCAAAAGACAGAAGGGGTTTTCAGCCATGCTCCAAAAAACAGAAAGCTCCAATAAACCAACCACCAACCAGCACCAAAGGAGAGATAATTAGTAACTAGTTGGAGTCGGTAAAGACTAAACCAGAGCGAAATGTGTGAGGTTGCACTCACAGTTGTTTGGTGGTCTTAAAAACAACTCTAAACAAATGTTGGTCTGCTGGACGTGTAGATGTAGGCATCTGTTTGTGAACACACTCACTCTAAAACCTTTACATGGCTTCAGTATGTGAGGTTTTTCTGTTGTACTGTCAGTAGCTACAACTTTGCTCTTCTTGTGATGACAGCTCCTGGATGCAAAAGGCTCTTAATAGTTTGATTTTTTAAAAATGAGCCAATCTTTGTTTCATTAGCTGAAAATCAGTTTTCTTACACTACATCCATAAACATGTCGGAATAATCAGCATGATGAGGATGAGCCATTTTGCTGTTCTGATTTTAATTTTTATATAAAAAGACATGTCTGTATCTGATGAAATGAAGTTTATCTAAGGAAAAATGTTGAATGCTTGACAGCACACACACGCACACACACACACACAAGCAATTGCCCAAACTGTAATCTAGTCTGAAACATCCTGGGAAGTTTAATTACTCATCAGGCATCTGGCTGACCAGCAGCTGAGCCAGCTGACTCCGAGCCACAACTGGACGTGAATTACATTTGAATAAAATCAAAATTGCAACACAGAAAAATTACAACACACTGTTAAAATGGGATTTCGAATTAAACTATGTGTGTTTTGGCCCGGAAAACCACATAATAAGGATAAAGTGGACAGTGTTACAGTAAGCCTTTATATGGCCTTGGCATGATTTGTTTCCACACAATTTAACTTAGTAATTTGGAGCTGTATCCCAGGTGGTCTTTTGATAAATATTTATTACAATAAACTTGATGTAATAACATTATGTTGGAATCATGTTAAAACAAGGAGGACTAGAGTGAATTTACTTGACTTTAAAGCTCTTCCTTGAATCTGGGGGTCAGTTTAATCAGAAGTTTAATGGAAAGCATGACACATTTAGCATTTATCTGCTCGTTCGCTTCGGTCTGAACGTGACGTTACAGTATCTGTGTCAGGGGTGACCTCAACGCTGAGGACAACCCGAGGTGCGGGCAGTTTATTTTGTAAGTTTGTGTGAATTACATGCATGTTTGTGTGTGTGCATGCGTGTCCGTCTGTGCTCAGAACAACAGCTTGGGTCCAGAAGGCCCCAGTGATCCTCACGGTGCCCCCCTCCCACCCCCTCCACCCCCAACAAACACACACACACACACACACACACACACACACACACTCTCCCTCAGCTGTGAAGACTGGGCCGACAACACTCCGCCCTTCATTCAGTGACTCATCCACAGAATATTCTATTTTCCCCTTCTCATTTCTCTTTCTCCCCAAGGCTACAGCTATCCATTTTATTTTGCAGTGGCCTTCGAACAGCTGTGGTGTAACACAAATTTCTCCAGCCGAAGAAAGTGACACATCGGCAGCAGCTTATCGCTCGTGTGCTTTGCTGCGTATTCCTCCCGTATTCAGCTGCTTTCATGTGCTGCTTCTTCAAATCAAACAAATTAAATGGAATTTGGATTCAGATTAAAATATTAGACACGCTGCCAATGGAGAGAAAACATCTGACAATTTAAAAAAACAACAACATCAAAGGTAAAAATGGAGCCCTAATAGGACCCTGCCCACAGTAACAATACAGGCAACAGTTACCTCAGCCAAACTGCAGTATCTGCTCTCTGTTCCCGACTACAGTGAGGCACGCAACAGCTCCAACCACCTGCGAAACTCATTAGCTCACAGCAAATTGGTTCCACATGTAGAGATTCACTGCCACAAATGGTGTGTCACATAAAATGGAAATCTTGGCATGAAATTGTGTAGGAGGAAAAAGAAGAAAAAAAAAAAAAAGCGATGAAACTGTGTGAGAAACATTGTTGGACAGCGGCTCACAGAGAGACGAGCTGGTTTGGGTTTTGAACCTTCTCTGTGATGATTTCCTGAAAGAAGATAGAAAACAGGGTAAAACATTAATCCACAGCAGCCTTCAGCACAACATTTCATTCAAAGGATCAGTGGATCAGGATGCTGTAGTAGCTCTCTGTGAAAAAATGAAAAAGATCTTAAAGTTTAGTGCGTCCATTCATCTGCACATACAGTACAGGTGCAGCAGCTACAGTATGTTGTACTTATACCAGTTGTCCTGTAATTTCTCCTGGAGGAAAACCTTCAATTACCTCAATAAAGATATTCTATAGACCTTTAATCTTTTCTCTATGTGGGAGGTATACTCTATTGAACGAAATTATAGTTACAGACTTCCAAGCTCCTGAGTGGGGTATTTTTTGGGTCTGGGGGGAGTTTCGCCCTTCATCGTCTGTTTATCTGCAGGTGTGAATCTGCCGTCAGGACCTACAAGTCTCCGGACGTTCAGACTGAAAACGGTCATGCGTCAAACAATTGTGAGTTTATGCATGTAACATTTGAACGTAGCATATGTTACAAACACACTTGGAAATGCCAAATGTGTGGTTCTCTATGGTCTCAAACTAGCGACGTTTTGCATGACAGTTGTTTCGTCTTCCTGTAGCACCACCACCAGACTCTCCCGTACCTCCTAATGTAATGATCAGATCAAATACTTAATCTCAGCTCAATGAAAAGGGCAGTGATGTTCAATCCAGGAAGTCCAGTTTGAGTAACAGACCCTGCCTCCACGAGAGATGGGACTTTACAACTCTGCAAAGTTATCATGGTGGCACCCGTCGTGAGGCAGCCAGTAGGAATTTCACGCACAAAGATTGGCCACCTCGGCGTCATATGGCATTGCGTTGCTGTCCAACAAAAGGCAGCTTCAACATTTCTGCCATGGCAACCCATCTAAACATGGCCTCAGAGAGAAGGTCAAACCCTGCTGGGCGTGAATGTCTCAACGTCAGTTTCAGAAATCTACTTCAATGCTACCTCAAATGACATCACTTGAGGAAATCGGGCACATTTCACTCCCTGTGGAGTCACAGAAGGTAAACAGCCTTTTCCACGTATTGAGCAGTACACCAAAAGACCTGTAAATAGACTTTGATGTGCAGAACTGCTGAAGTTTCCCTTTAAATGACCAAAGCTGAGTCATTGACATCCTCCGGATCTTTGTTCAGACATATTGTGTTAACTTTCCACCCCGACACCCGTGCAATTCACAGAAACCATTGACACACAGCAAAATTTACTCCCCGACTAACCAACTCTGAGCAGGAACACCCCCTCCCACCCCCAAACAGATGATGCTGTTACTATGATGGACAGTGTCAATGTCGGTAACTGCTCTTAGTCAGGATGTGACACAGCACAGATAAATAATGAAAGTCCTGTGGTTGGAAATAAAATCATATTCCAACAGCTGCAGCAAATTCTTGTCTTTACACGAGCATGAAGTATTAACAGTTGAGCAGACTGAATCCACAAACAAGAAAAATACGAGGGAAGAACTAGATATTGAAGCTGAGTTGGGTTCTGTATCTATTTTGTACATTGCTTTTAATTCATGTTGTATATTGTGATGCATTTCAAGGAGAAAGAGGTGAGTAAAAGACAATGACAAAGTCAACTGAGTTCAACAACAGGGGTCAAAGTCTGTAGTATAATATTAGCAAATATCAAATGTTTTCACGGCTTTTAAGTGTCTGTTGAAGTGTAAGGGCAAGTGTGAGAGGCAGGAGCATTAAGCCATATGGAAACGACTGTTAACAGCAGGGGTGGTTTTGCTAGATGTAGCCCAGCGGGGCTTTAAAAATGTAAATTACAATGAGTTCATTTGAAAGAGCAACTCTCCTCACCTGGGAAATCTGTAAATGTTGCAGGTTGTGCATGCTTGAGCTCCTGCCTGATAATCATTTGCAGATAGCGTATAACCTTTAAAAAACAAAAAGGACTAATAAATCAGCATGGAGGGTAACAGTTCCTACTTTAGTTTTATCTTTATCCCATAATGGTGCACAGAATTAAGGCATTAGGCTCATTTTTTCTGCCAACAACGGACGTTAATAGCGTAAAAATGCAGGAGTAAATGCACACAAGATGGAGTGAAGATGAATAAAATACACCATCAAAACCATTAGGAAAACAGAGCTGACTGTAAGCAGACAGAGGGTGCTCTTCATCGGCGTCATCATCTCATCATCATCAGCCCTCTGAGAGCCTTCCAAGCACACACACACACACACACACACATGCGCTGTGGTCACAGAGTGAGTCGAGCTCAGATGGCGAAGTGAACCGACGCTTCCCCATTAATCTCCGCTGCCACATCTGAATACGTCTCTGGATGGCGGTGACACTGACCACAGCCGTAACGAGAACAGCTGTATCGAAACGGGCCTCTTTCTCAGAAATGGATTCTCCCTCTGAAGTCCAACCACATCTAGAGACGGCCTGGATATGAGGAACATGGTAATGTCGGACGCAAGAGAGGCCTGAAATCATCACCGTCAGCGGCAATCAGTCAAGAGCCGAGCGTGCTGGTCTTCTGGTTGTTTCCTTGCAGGTGGAGGAAATTTAAAGACGTGTGTGGACCTTCAGGCGTATTGTCTCCGCCCTCATGAGGAGAAACTTTCAATCTTTTTTGTGTAGTCAAAAATCTCCTTCACAGAGTTAACTTGGCTGAAACTTTGAACAAGTCTTTAGATTCTTTACTTGCTCAAATAGAATCACGTTTTAAGGAGGAAACCAGCTAAACTCAGCTTGTGCCGACTTGTTCTGTCATCATGAATGATTGTAATTAGCTGGTAATGAATGTAAAGCACCCCAAGCTTCTGTACATGCTGCCCTGGCTTCGAGTTATTGATAGCTGTTCAAAATCCTTCTCCGAGGAGTGGCCGCTGTTATTCTTTGGTTTAACAGTTCATAACACAGAGTTATGCTCCCACGCAAACAGTACAATCTGCTGAGCAAGTAGAAAATCGTGGATGTGGAGCTCGTCCAAGAATCTGAGCTTTGATACATCCCAGAGTAATGGTTAAACCAGAGAGCATGTTTTACAATATGAAGGACAGCTGCCAGGCATGATGCAGAGGAGGGAAAATATCATGTATGTTAGCATCGAGGTCACGAAATGGGCAGCGGAGGCACAAAACATTTCACTATGTCAGTGTTAGCTGTTTCGGAAGGGAAATGCTGTCATCGATCTTCTGTAGGAAACATTTTGATGAATTATTCAGAGTGGGGGTTGGCATCAAAGAAAATAAAGAGAAAATCAGCTTCTGCTTAAAGGAATAGTCTGACATTTTGGGGAATACATTTTAGGTCACTTTAATGTTAATGTAGAAGCCATGAATGTGGTCTTCTTTGGTTAAAGTTAAGGGTTTTTTTTTGGTGATGTTTATTTTGAGTATTGCTTATTTTAGGTCATTATTTTAGTAGCAGGTCATGTGATTATGGGCGGGGCCTAGTACTTATTCACCTGTTGCTTTTCCTTTGTTTCGAGAGAGAAAGAGAGGGGGGTGAGATGGGGTTGCCGTGCTTTTTGTTGACCGCTACTTTTTGCTGTCATTTATCACTGTGATTAATTTGGTTCAGGTTGTACACTTCATGCTTTTTGTTAGTGTGTCTGGGTTCCGGGCTCATTCTTAGCCTCTCAGTGGCTCTTTGAGTTGAAGTCGCTACAGTTGAGATTTGGATGAGAAGATCCGATACCTGCAAGCCAATCAAAGTCAAAGCTTCTCATTGGCTATTGTATCAAAAAGTTATTATTTAGGCCAAAACCACACAATACCACGTCTTTATAAACAAAATGCCAAACATATTTTAACATAGTATCATCACAAATGTCACCGCAGCTCCCTCTCTAATTTGCTTGGTTGAAAATTTTTAAAATGTTGTTCTGCATCCAAAGCCATATGATCTTTGAGTTGAAATTGCCCAAGGGTTGTGTTTATAGGATAACAGATGCACAATTAAAATGCTTTTATGGTCATTTTTACATATTTCCCTCTCAATGTGGTTGCTTTAAGCTCCCCGGGAAATGTTCTAGGAAGAAAAAGTGGGAGGATTTATTGTTTTTGGAAGTCTTTGTTTCAGAGACAGTTGAGTTTCAGGATAAACATTCGCACTCGGACGAGCAGCAGACCGCACGTCTCGAGGTCAGTGGCTTCATGTTAGACGGGGGAGCCACGAGAGTCACGGTACAGATAAGCAGCCTGTAAAAGTTGGAGGCATGTAAACAAAACGAAACAGGCTGTACATGAGAACCACTTGGCTCGGTCACCAAACGATAAGCAGTGGCAATTGCATCCCTCTTGAACCACTGAAGACTGAACTCAGTGACCTCAGAGACTGTTTTAGATGTTCTGAACAATTCAATGTTTTGCCCTACATGCAGATAGGAGATATTCAGCTCCTATGTAGACTGTATAAACAACTTCTCGTGCGGACAGGCTAACAGCAGCTGCAGTCAATGTAGTTAAACAGTTTAGTTTACTCAAGACAGATACAGAGTAAATCCTGTCTGAGGACGCAGAGCCACGTGTGGTCCACTGTCCCCTCCCGGCTAATGAAACGTATTGAGGAGGACCCTGATAGGACGGAGGGCAACAGCATCATGGAAAACGCATCTCAGCCAACGGAGCGCACTAAAGTTGCCCCTGAGCTCTGGAACAATAAAGTGTCCTTAAGCCATGGAAATAAAATGGAGCTTGGACATGAAATACAGAAATACCTGGAGGTTTTTTTTTTTTTTTTTCTTCAGAATCAGCGTGGAGTTAAGTCAGATCAAATGACTGAGGGGAAGTCTGCCAAGTCCTCCTAATGGCTTTCTGGAGATCTTTATGTCAGTTTCGAGGGACTAATTTCTATCTTAGTTTTATTTTTCTCTGGAACATCAAGTCACCAGTCCATGAAGTTGGTTTCCACATGCAGTGTCAATAAAACTTAAACCACTGTAATAAACGACACCCTTAGATTTATCTTTGATGCCTCAATTTTAGAAACAAATATTATTTGTTTTTGTAGCTTTTTGATCGGATATGTCATTTGTATCACTGATTTTAAAAGACTATGAGTGTAACAATATAATATTTTTCATTCTGGCCCTCAAACACAACTCACCACATTGGATTATGTAATGCGTTCAGATTTAAAGAGAATTACGAGAGGACCATGAATCTTCTCTCTCCTCGGCATGCGTCTGACACAAGGGATTACGGATGACGATCAACAGTAAAACATCTACAAAGAAAGAAAAGAGGTTGCTTTTAAGATGCGTATGAGCTACGTCATGGTCTATATGGAAAGCCGATGTTGTATCTTCAATTTTCACTGACTGACAGACGTGGCTGCAGTGGTATTTGTTTTGATTCACCATTCATCAAGGCGGTGTAGCAATGTTTTTTTTTTTGATGGTGCACTGATCTTTCTCGGAGCGAGCATGCATCACGCGTCATTTTCCGGCTCGGCGAAATAAAGTCTGCTATCAAGAAGCAGTTTCAAAACAATGTGGAAGGCACGCTTCGCTTAAGTCATGATGACGCAGATGCCTGATTTAATGCTTTCACTTGTTTACTCTCCCACTTGTTTGCTCTCTTGATTTTGAGATGATGCATGATGATTACTTGAGGAAGATAAATTACCATAGTTTTCAACACCGCAGAGATAGACAGCGTGTCCCAGAGTGCACACTAGACCTGGATCTGGCACCAAAATCAAGCATTATTATCTGAAGTGTATCAAATTTCATTGACATCATTAATAGACTGAATAATTGCAATAAAAGGATCTTGGACGAGCAAGAAAGTATTGTCTCACGATGAATGCAAATCACAATTTGAGAAAGGGCCCAGGACCGAAGACCACCGACATGGAGCCCATGTGACGCCTTAAGTAGAAACACCTGATGTTATTTGCTCAGATAAAAAACAACTTGCATTTTAAAGCTTTATAGGCTGCAGCCATACTGCAGCGGGGGGGAATGAGGGGTGTTGACAGAAGAAGAGGGGGTGGAGCTGTAAACAAACTGACATGGCGAGTGTCTTAGGTCATGTCATGGTTGTTCAATGATGTAAAATGTGGCAACACTTACTCATACATCCGTCACAGGTTGTAAGTAGCTACGGGAAGATGTTGCATTTCTTTGTGTTTTACTTCTTCCCATGTGATTACTCCTACACCTCTCCGTCTACATTCTGTGCATGAGAATAAAATAAAAATACATTAAGGTCTGAGTGATTTACTACCACTAAAGAAGCTCCGACACAAATCGACGTGATGTCCGTCTTGTGCGGAGGAGAGTGGCTTTAATTAGAACCAAAAGTCTTGAAAGACTCCAGTGTTGTAAAGCTCTGCCTCGCCAAACCTTGGCGCCTGTGAGCTCAGCGCAGCCTGCAATTTGTGTTTCATCTCCGCCATCAGAACAAAATGAGAAACATGGGTCCAGGCATGTCGCATGAATAAAATATAAAAAGGGCTGGCGTGCACCAAAAGCCCCACTTGAAAAGACGTCCAAAAGGAGGGGTGATGATTCAATCAGGTTGCACAGCAGAGACAATGGAGTTGAATTAATCCTCCTCACGGAAATGACATCATCTTTAGGAAGATGTAATACAAATGTAGGATTGAATCAAGAGCGAGGGTTGGGGTCATGCAACAATGTGCCCGAAATTGATTTTGTGAGGTGTTATGAGCATTTCTGGATGGATTTAACACATTGCTGCAGGTGCAAGAGTCCAGCTGCTCCTCGACCTACAAGCTGAAATTTACAACCACTTTTTTAATACTACTTCATCCAAAGATGTTTTCCCCATAGTTGTACACAGGAGCCTCATATATTAGATTTTTATACATGAGGAGTGCGTCCTAAAATCAAAACAGTCTTTATTTGATCTCTTCAGAGACCAACAAATAAGCACGTGATAATGACATAATAGGATTTGAGGTAATGATGTAAATCAAAGAAACTGTCACAACCTCTTTATGTTGCATGAGCCAGTGGTCACGACCGAATGCCAAAATGTGATTCTTCGGATACGACACAGAAAGAGCATGAGAGTTAGCGTGTCTGTCTGCTGGCACATGAGCGTGTTTTCATTGGGACTTCTTTGTTTGACATGTTTTGAGACCGGCAGGTCACTTGAGGACTTTGAGCTGAAACAAGAGATGATGACTGAGGCTGCTTTAAACTTAGGCTTTGTTTGTTATTGTCAGCCATCCAAGAGGCTGCAGATCACAAAATAAAATGTTCCAAAGAAAGCACGTGTTGTGTGATTTAAGTTGAAGTATGTGCTGGATGGACTGACCCCTCGGCCTCTGCAATGCTTCCCGCTCTATAAAGGGCAACCTCGCACATGTCCGAGTTTTACTACCTGTGACAGGAACCGCCTCAGGTGATGCTCTGTAAGTGACCTGATGTGGAATTTTACTGTGGTAATACGCTGACTCACTCCTCTGTTGACTCACTGCTGACTTGTGAAACAGTTAATCCTGCCATTCAATTAATGGAAAAGACATTTTTGCAAAACCTTTTCAAGACAGCGACAGACCCGCTGAGTCAGCTTCTGCTGTCACTTGGGGAACAATTTGAATGTTATTATTTTTCTGGAAAGCATGTAGGAAAATTCTAAATCGCGGAGATGCTCAGCATATTTTTCTTGAAATTTGTTTCAGACAAAAAAAAAAAAAAAAAAAGCAACATGTTTGGAAATTTTAAACCATGCCAGTCACAATCAGTGAGCAGGACAAACAGTCCACATGCATCTCAAAATAGAGCATCAACCCAAATTAATGGAAAATTGGACATTATTTCAACTTGAAGTTTATTTTTGAAGTTTTGGCCATTGTGTGTAAATAAGTTAAACCTCTTTTTAGTGTTGTTGTTACAATCTAAACTATCAGTAGAGTATCAGTTCAACATCTTCATCCCTCCTGTACTGCTCTTCCTGGGGCTTCTTCTTGTTTCATTCCCATTAAAGGGCTTTTCTGAGGAGTTTTTCATTACAAAGTCCATTGAGGTGAACTTGTGATCTATGATATTGGGTTACATAGATATAACTCGACAACATCTCCCACTGAAAGTGCTGTATTATTAGTTGTTTGTTTTCCGGCTTTGTTGTCAAGAGTTAGCCAGCCCAAAAAGTGCGCAGACAGCCCTGCTACTGTAGCTCAAGTTCAAAATCTGCCATGGAAAAGACACAAGACACAAGCTACACGAGGTCGTCATATATTTGGACAGTAACTTGGTGAGTATGATGTTATTAAGTATAAAAACACACATGTGTTGTTGTGAGTGAGTCCCACCATAGTGAAAAAGTGTAAAATCTGTCAAACCAAGCTTGGATTCCAAACACGCTACTTTAATATTTTATTGCCTGAAATAAACCACAAAACGGTGCTCTCATATTCGACCAAAACACGTGAGAGTTCTGCAGCAGGAAGGAGCTCAAACACGAGCGCACGCGGACGCCAGTTTTTATCCCAAACACAGCCGCCACCCTGCATGCCGTTTCCTGAATTACCTTGGTAACCCAGTCAAGTGTGTAAAACATATTGCCAAACTCTGGTACTAATTGATCACTTACAGCCAGGAAGAAGTGAAAGCCAAGAAATCCACCGCGAGGCCGTACACGCTTGGAAACCCGCACTCCCATTACTCCGCAACAACATGTACTGTAGGCCAGTCCATGACACAATTTCAAATTCCATTGTGTGGTGAATGCATACAGACCGTGCCTGTTAAACCACAGTCGATCCACTGACAGATATAACTTGAGCAATGGAAAACACATATGCCTGCAGTGGTGCGCCATGACCCACATCCTTTTGCTCCTGCACGTCCTGTGCGGAAAAGAGGAGCGAGGAGCCACGCTCAGCTGCAGGAGGGAAGTGAGCACTCTCTCAGGTGTTGACAGAGCTTTATGTGGGGATTACATGAGACAGAGAAAACACACGACAGAACTGACTTACCTGCCTGCATGCCCCTGAAAGAGTGAGAGGAGAGTAAGCAGCGTGCGAGCTCTCAAGTTTACATGAAAACAACGCTCGCATGATCCAACTTTTGATGTGAGATATTTGAGATGAGGTAGGAAAAGGAGAAGAGGAAGAGAGAAGAACAAAGAGTTCCCACAATATGTCTCTGTAAGAAAATACCTGTAGGAGTCCATCATATAAAACCCACTGAACTCCTCATTAGTCTAGCTAAGAAGTTGTCCAAATCTTGGTAACAAAAGACAGATTTACTGCTGATGGTTTCCAAAAATTATATATTTATACACCTTTCATGATGTCAGCCCGTACCTATGCATTAATTTGACAGAATACTATTATCAGTCTACGAAGAAACAGCCAGTTAAATCTGGCATAAACTTAATTTTTAGTCTCCCTCTCTTGGATTGCACCCATGACATTAGTTTGTAGGTTAGCTTGCTAATAAGTGGCTCAGCTGCTGCACATTAAACAGTACATGAATGTACCTGCAATTGTCAGTGTTGCAGTATGTGGCGCATTCTACATACTGCGTTTGTTGGTAGTATACAGTTGGGCATATAGAGCCTTAGTATTTGATAACACTTTTGTTCATAAAGCTTTTCCACAAATTGGTTTGCCTCATCTGGCAATATTAGGGACTATTCATAAAATCTGACAGACAAGCAAAAAGCTGCACTCGTGCAGCCGGGTGAATGTCACCTCTTCATGAACAGGTGACATTCACCAGGCTGCACGAGTGCAGCTTTTTGGGATTAGAGTACGAAAATGTTCTTGCATGTCACCCATTGTCTGCTTCGGAAACATCTGTTTGCTGATGATGTCGTCCTTTTGGCGACATCCGTCACCTCTCGTGTGCGCTCATGAGCTCTCCTGCCAAGTGCGGAGTGTGTGGAGTCAGGATTTCAATCACTAAATCAAAACATTTCTCGATGATTTTTATTGCCCCACTGAGGTGATGGGTACTGTAAACAAAAACAAGAGATCTGCTCATAGACACCAGACTATAATGCGTAACCTCAATCTGAACGTTTTTCGTGTTAAACGTTTGCATCATTGTTTTTCTACTTGTCTGGATTAATCAGCACTTTACTTTTATATCCGTCTCACTATGGTGATTATAATATTTGTGGTTTGCTCTGCCACTCCAAAACCTGTTGGACAGATGGGCATTTAAGGAGCTGGAACCTATAAATCTCATCATCTAAAGTGTAACAGTTTCTTCTCAGAAGAGATTTGATTTTATTTGTTTATGGGAGAAGTAAGCCGCACATCCTGATGCCAGTCTTATAAAGTCACTGCTTAGGTAGAGTTTCATTAACTTTTCCATTTTCAGCTCAAAGGATGGGCCACAGAGAGATTCACATTGCCATCTTACACGCTGTGGTTTGACTTGTCCATTAAGATTTTATGAAGAAAGTCAGGTCCTTGTAAATTCAGAAGAGTGGTGAAGAAAAATGTGTTTTATTTTGCCGTTTTAGAGGAAAAGAAATAGCACAATAGTAATCTCTGGACTCAACATAGCACCATGTAAGGACATCTCAGTCTGAGGGAAGCTGATTGAAAGCACCTGGTGGTAAGTGCAACAGACAGACGGGTTGTCGGCCTGTTCTGATGCAGTGAGCCATCCATTAAGCTCTCAAGACTCATGATCGAGGCCTCTAAATGTAGGCAGGAGATGCATTTTATTCTGCTATAAATGCTAAATTGCAGAGCTCAAGTAATCAAAAGTGCTTATGCGCAGTGTCACGGGTTCCATATTTTAAAAGGAACATAGAGATTAAATTACACATCCGCTGCTTTTATCCGGACATACTTTGTAATGTTTTTCTTTCCAAGCAGGGGAAACACATTAAAGTCATTTTATTGTCTGTAGAATCCAAATTTGATCATTTTTGAACCTTTTTCAGGTTTAATCACATTGTGGAAGAGAATTAAAGGAGGTTCAGGAAAGTTCACTACACCCATGACACATGTTGTAAATACTGCACTGTACGCTGAAGTCAGGACAAAAATATCAGCTTTTATGTACAGTAATATAAGCTGCTGATTTATGGTAGATTCGCTGATGTAGGACTTAACTTTAAAGTACTTGAGGTACGCTGTCCTACTCAAAAAAAGCCAGAACACTGACAGCATGTAACTCCTGATTTTCTCTCACGAGGACTAACTTGCACAGACTGACCTGAGTGGCGTTGGGGTCAGGTTGAAAACATTAATCTAAGGCATTAATGGTATAGATATTACATTACATTATAAAGATGTTTCCAAGTAAGAATCTGTCTAAAGCCAAACACAGAAACTAAATATGCTGTTTTCAACCTGTATGTGCAACAAAAGTAGCATGTTTCCACTTGCATCAGCAGAGGCTGGTAGAAATGTCAGGATGTGATCAGAAATTTTTATAATTCATCCTGTGAGGAACATGAACAACATGAAAATGTCACAGATTTCGATCCCACGATTGTCAAGACATACAAACACAAAATGTTTTTGGTTGCAGCTGGGAAAAACATCACCAAAGTCATTGATATTCAGTGTATCTGGGTGTCGTTAGCAAACCTTACATGCAAAGCCATCTAGTTCTGTGGGTGTATTTCACAGGATACGTGATGAATTTGTTGCTCTGGTGGGACTAGATGAGAAGTTGGGGGATTACCCAGATCAGTAGGATTCCTCCTCTGAGGAATATGACTGCCTGTATCTAATTTCATGGAAATCCACTCAGTAGTTGCCGAGATGTCCCGTATCAGTCAGGACCACAGTGGTGGATCAACCACAAGCCAATATTACCTTCCCTAGAGAAATGCTGCTAACTTGACCAAAAAAAAAGAAAAAAAAAAGGGTTAGGATCCTACGTTGTCCCTCCATGTTGTAAAAACTGCAGCTGTAGCTTTTAAATTTTTATTCTTCGTCATTCCTGGAGGAGAGAACTGTGCGCATGTGTCCATGTGTGTGTGATTCCTGGAAGCCAGCACAGACAGGATGACCAGAGTTCACTCCTGCAGTTCAAAGCACTGGGTGTCTCAGGATTAAGTGTTTTGTCTATGAACGATGGGAGGACTCATAAAACCTCTGCACCCTGCCGTGTGTTACTCAAGCCGCTCTGCTGGTTCTCTTCATAAAGCAGTGCCGTCTGGCTGCATTGCTACGCCACAACAACTCTGGGAGTATGTCACAGGGTCAGCTTTGTCTCAAATATTTTTATGTGCAACTGTGACGTGTTGTCCGTCGTGCAAATATCATATTTCACCTTTCATATATGTAAAGATTGCTTGTGGCTTGTCATAAAGCTGATCTCTGAAGTGTGTGTCCGCACTCAGCAGGATGCAAACGCTCACAGGTCAAATCAAGGGGACACCAGAACCATATACTGTCGTAAAACTATAATCTCTCACATGAAATGCTCACAGAGGGTATGAGGCACAATTTACCAAAACTATTATCAGGGTCTTTGAAGGGGACAGCTGCTCATTAGGCCACATAAAATCCATCCTCCTAGTTGACAGCGTGGTTTAGACCTGCTGGTGGGATATAAAATACTTGAAGCTCTTTCAACTCACTTCCATGGAGCAGATAGTGAGATGAATGGTCTCCATGTTGCGGTGTAATGAGTTTAACAACAAAACTTTACAGGCGTACGTTCACTTTTTTCTCATGACGTTATCACTGTAAATCTCGATTGCTGTCATCATTTAGCCACTAAAGACCATAATATAGAAGAAAAGGTATACTGCTGTGTGTAGAGTAAAAGAAAACCAGTGACTGCATCCATGTTCCATATTGCTGTTCACTTGTTCCAGTATCCGCAGACTGTGATCTCCTCAACATTTCCACTGCTATCTCGCATGGGAAAATAGCAAGCAAATCCCCCTGAATCGCATCTTGTGTTACTCAGCCATCAGCGTGTTGTTGTTACAGATTGATGGGCCCCGGCACTATGACCCCCGGGGGTTCCTGGAGGTTTGACTCACCAGCCACGCTGCAGCGGAGTCAGCATCACATCACAGCAACCCCAACGCTACAGCACATTTCCATGGCTTGGCAGAGAAACCGCCATCAAAGCAGGAAAACCACACTTGCTCTCTTGAGCGTTCCAGTATCTCCGAAAAACCCCAACGAGAGGTTCCCTTCCAAGCTACACCCCTGGAAAGCGAGGGAAAGACCGTCCAGAAAATACTGGAGGTGAAACATCACTGCAGGGCCAGTCATCTGGTCTCTAAGTTGCTTTTGTTCTGGCAGCTGTAATCTGAATAACTGCACTCTTGAGAAATGACCAGTATGCCTCACTTCCCATGTGTTACAATAATGTAATCAGTAATGAGACTTGTAATGGGTCGGCTTGCTTCTCAAAGTTTGATGGAGGGTTCATATTAGATGAGCTCATTTGAGAAGCAGGTCGCGTACGAGAAGTGTGTGTGGGGGAGGAGTGATAAGCCTTGAGCAACCACGCAGCTGTCTTGTTTACATGTTGTGTCTTCTAAGCTGCTCACTAACATTTGTCAGAAGTAAGGGTATTTGTCAGGATTAGGCCAAAATGTCTTCCCATTTCTCGTCTGTCTAAGCAGCCGTGCAAAGCATCCCGGTTGTGAAGCGAGAGATGAGGAAATTTGTCCGCCTCTGCTAATTTGCGTAAAGTTTATGCTTTATCAGAGGCGTCAGGCGCAACTCACCACCTTTTGCAAGTCCAGAGAAACTTTTAAACCAACCATTGTCCAAATAAAATAAAGGCAGCCTGCAGCGACTGCATGACTTATGTCTCGCCCCCAAAATGTCTTGAGAAACACATTTCTTTGAAGTAGAGAAGATTTTTCCAAACGAGCTGCCATGTTGCTCCGTTAATCCTGGAGCAGACAGCCCGCAAGTGAAAGTGGTCAGCCAATCAGGGGCAGCCAATCGTAGAGTCGGTGGCGTGAGGAGAGGTAGTGGTACGCCCATCAAGCGTTCAATGCTGGGAAGCGACCCTGTGGGACACGCACCATGAGGAATCATTTAGTTCTCCGGAGTTGGAGGATGTGAGGATGGGACTTTTGGAGAGGTGTCAGTGGGGCTACAGTCAAACTATCTGCTCTAATAATTACCTCCAAAATGTAAAATGACTGCTTGTTAAACCATTATGTGAAATGTGAAAAACAGAAGATGTGAGTGTATGTGTGTGGAGAATTCACAGCCTTTGACTGTGCAAAGTCATAAGAGTAATACAAAAAGTGCTGTTGAGTAATTAGTAAAATAGTTTCTTAATACTTTTCTAGTCATTGATATTTAATGAGTTATAGTACAGAAAATGGACAATCCTTAAAGCCAGATTAAGCTCATATGAAATGAATGTAATTCTGCAATCATCTAATGGCTCCACAGAAATGCTGGAAGTAGTGTGACGTTCATGTTGTGCATTGTTGAGTATTCAAGGTCAGTCTGTTGAATGAGCTTGGAAACATTTGCAATCAACATCGTTGCCCAGAATTTGCATCCCATCTCATGCAAGTATAGGTTGACATTTGTGTTGTTTAACCTCAATGAACTTTTACTCACTCTTTTAATACTCATTCTCATTCCTACTCACACTCTGGGAAATGTGCTTGCTCCACAGGCCTCAGCAACCACATCCACATCAAGTTGACTTCAGAGGCTTCTTTTGGATAGTGGCTATCACTTTGTCTCACAGTTTATCTTTTTAATCATCCCAAATACACATTGTGATCAATCAAGTCTTACAAAGTGATTCCAACTTTGTGCTTCATTTTGCTCGGTGAATATTTGAAGTTGTGGTTACAACTAATGAAACACTCACACTACATCCAGTGACTGTAAGTCAGCTCTGGTTTATTTCAATGATGATTTTTTTTTCTCTGATAAAAGTTCCTCCAGCGCTGTGACTGTAACCATTCTTACTTCAACGCTCACACTTCTTTGAACAAGTAAAATGATTTATATGCAGGTCCTTACTTCAAAGACAACATTCCCACTTACACAAAGTTATGTTTTCCAGATTTTTTGGTGAGAAAAAGACTGTAACACCTTGAGGTTACTGGGGTAAGAAAGTAATGAGTGGACCCCATTGAAGAACATGTCTGAAACCAACTTGAATTTAAATTTAGTGGCACTGAGGATCCATCTATTGCTTAAAATAGCATTTTTCAGTCATCCAGAAGACTTCATCTGCATTGTTCTCACAAAGAGTTTGAAGTTTCACATGATCTTGGTAACCTTTACAGTATAATCACAAACAGACACTTTCCCTGAGGCCCTGTACTAAGTACAGACATAATTCTACATGGCACACTGAGCGATTTAGAGCAGTTTCTTCAATCACAAAATGACCTGCACTCAAATGGATTTTTTTCTTTACATAGTATAGTCTCTTTATAAAGTGTATAATGGTTGTCAGTTGAAATGTACTATAGATGCAGTGTAGTAAACTTTTGTTTTGTCTGATAATCATAGATGATCCACCGACACCTGACCAGGTATGGAGGACCAATGCTGCAAAAATTAAAAATGAATAAATAAATGATTCAATGAATGCATTGAAAAATGCCATTAAATGCACCAATTACTCATTTCGGTGCTTTTGTTTTACACTTCTTTATACATGTCTGCTTCATTATGCAAATGAGGGGGCTGCCATTCAAAGTGTGCCATGGGGTCGACTTTCACCTATTGGTAGCTCGATATCAGAGTGCTTAAATCGACTATACGGTTTGTATTTCATAATTAGGCATGAAATAATATTATAATCCCAGCAGTAAATTTAAAATACTCTACTCATGGTCCTTCCAAAAACCCCAGTCAAAGCTTTCACTTACTATCAGCTGCTATTATAGGTAACTTTTGATATCTTCTGTGCTGTTTTCTATATTTGTTTCATTGAGTGAAAGAAGCAAAGACATCTGTGTTAACAAACAAAACAACCCCATTTGCTTTGACTTTTTATGTGAAAAGAAGCAAACCAGACTGGATGCTCTTGATTGTATCATTTTATTCTGAAGCAGGTCTTATACTTGCTGTTCTTCTGTTCTGTTCTTTCTCCTCTGACATTCAGTCATCAGGGGATTTTACTGACTTGCCTGAATCAGACTTGCAGGAAAATTGACTTTCCTTTCTTAAGCAACAGGGATTAACGTCTTTTGAACCGAACCTGCCAACTGGAAAGTTAAGAAGTCAAACTAAGGAACTGGCATCAAGTGCGTTAACAGAGTGAAAGATGGCATGAAACGAAGGTTGTTTCCCCGGATGACGTGGGGTTAGAGGATGGATGCAAGAGCTTTCAGCTGTCGAGAGCTAAAGGAGAGATGACAGCTTGAGCATTAACACCTCAACTCTGCTCTTCCCACACCAGACAAAGAGCTCTACTCTTCCCACCATTGATATCTTTCGTTTAAAAGTCTCTATCCCTCATATCACCTCTTTCAAATACCTTTCCACATTCTTTCCAATTCTCATGCCAATTTCAGGATACCAGGCTGAACACCGAGACGATAACATATTTGTACAATTGCACAACATTTTGCACCACGGCCCTGTGTGCAGATTGAGAAAATATGATGTTACATAACTCATACTGCCTTAAATTATCCCCAAGTGCACCCCAAAGCTTTTTATTTAAATCCTAATGAAAGATTTGTGGACCTATGACACCGGTTAAGAATTCCAGCAATATTCTTACTCTCCACTTTGCTTCCATTTCTGGATATTTTTCATATTATTGGGGGTAGTGATACTGAGAAAAGTAAAATATATCCAATTATCCCTGACATGTGTGTGGCTCTGCCCCAGAATATTCATATTACTAATGAAGGATGAGCTGCATCTATATGAAATTGGCTTTAAACTCTTGCCATGTTCCTTGAAAACTTGAAGCTTCAAAGAAAAACTGCAAACAACTTAACATTAATAGTTTAGGGTCTGGGATCTGTGAAGACCTGATCCCCCTTGAATTGGTGCGTCTGCTCTACAGACATCTACCATATTGATCAAATCCCTCACTGAGAGATTGGGGTGTTTTGTCACTCTTAATTAAAAAAAAACATGGAAAATACTCAACTCCCCTCAGAGACACCCGGGATCTCTCCCCCACACAGTTCACAGTTCCCACCATGTGAAATTTTAAAGCTTAAATTGCAGGCTTTTGTCTCCCAGCCCTTTCTTTGTGATTAAAGAAAAAGGGATCTTATGTCTTCATTGCCACTAAATTGCAGCTGAAGAAAAATTTACAGATGAGCTGTTGAGGAAATAAGTTGAGGTGACAGAGTGTCTCTGTTAGGTCAATATCAAATACAAGTTTTGATATTTATTCTGCTGTAGCCATTAAATATATTCATAGTTATTGGTTAAAACTTCAGTAGTGTTTATTCCCACAATCCATTTAAATGTTGCCCACAATTGGAGTCAGCATATGTGCAGATTACATATAATTGTAGTTGCAGGATTTCATTGAATTTCTGGCAAATTAGCCATACTCAAGGTGTTTCCTGCTCTCAGTGACCAACAATCAGTAACCAAAGGAGTCACCAAATCAACGAGAACTTTAAAGGTTTGATATATGACATTTAGAAAATTAATATAGCAGTAAACAACTATTTGCTGTGTAAAGATGTTGTCCTGCTGCTGATGAATGTCATATGTTGCACCTTGAAACACTTCATCATTTATCAAACCGTATTTGAATGTTACTATGCGGCACATGGAGAGATCAGTGTGTGTGAACAGAACTAAGAGGCCTCCAAATTGTGGAAAATCTTCATATGGAAGCAGTTCTTCAAACTGAATGTCTGCACACATCTTTCTTCCCATCTTGCCTTAAAAAAAAATCCTGAATCCTCCATAGAGCATAAAGACAAAATATGGAAAATGACTTAGAATAATTACCTCTGAGATTTGAGAAAGGCAGAGAAGCCTCAGGCATCCCTTGTCTTTCATTAAATGTACACGCAAATACAGTACATGTACACACACACACACACACACACACACCCTCATACTAACACCTGGAACAAGTACAAGGATAAAACCAGAGAGACCTCATGCCCTTGATGTAATTGTCAAATAAATGTGTGTGCATGTATGAAAGCGTGAAAGCTTCAATTTACATAAGAACGAAGGCTAACGTGTGTTTCCACCTGTCCACATGTGCGTCTTGACCCTGCTCGTCAGTGAACATGCCCCTAGCATTGTTTTATGACTGGAGCTTCACCAGTTCTGAGCCTCCCAACACCTGTACAATAAATCACCAGCCCACTCCTGGAGGTGTTACATAACCCAGCAGGGGTTTACTGACGCCAAACACAGAACCGCCCGCGGTGGAGGCCTGACACGGGGCCCGGCTGGAGTCGACTCATCTTCTAAACGGATGGGTGGCGCTGTGGCACACAGGTGTCATTACAGGTGCTTCACGTTGGAGGAAAATGGTGATAAAGCATGTTGTTTGACACCACAAATGTTTTCCAGAGTAAGAGATTAATGTTCTTGTGGATTCTGTCCCCTAAGTGTGTCAAGGTAAACGCACAATGAGAGAAACTGCAACAGGGGCTGGAACAATTGTTCACCTGCCAGGGGGGGAAATGTTTGAAGTCGCAAACGCTGCCAACAAGTCATATGGAAGCAGTTCTTCAAAGTGAATGTCAGCACACATCTTGTGAACTGTATGAATTACTGGAAACACAATAATCACCACCTCAACTCGCTGTGTTATTTTTACAACCTGAATGTACTTTTGTACAGTATTGATGGATGCTGATAGCAAGCTTTTAGATGAACATTTGTTAACATAATCAGCCGACCTGCCAAGGTGGATATGTTTTCAGTTTGATTTGTTTGTCTGTTTGTAAGCAGGATTACGGAAAAACTGCCGGCCCAATTCACAAAATACTTGGTGGAAGAGTTTAGCATGGTCCAAGCAAGAACCCATTAATCAGATCTGAATCACAGAGTGGATAAACAAGTTATTTTTCACTTTCCTTCACATTTCAAAATAGGACATAAATGCCATACATCCTAAAATCCAATAGATGTTAAGTTCATTAATGACAAAACATTGTCAATTGTAGAAATATGATGGCTCCGCACGTGTTTCTCACAGTGACACATCAGTAGATTGAGACCCTACAATCCTTTATGATCTCTACAAAGACTTTCAGCTTCTTTTTGCTGATTGTTTTGGTTTTACGACCCACAACTTGCACTCTGATCAACTTTGTTTCCGGCAGTTTTCAGTGAAAGTATAAAAGAAAAAAGCCTGCAGCCTACACTGGCTGCCCAGCACGGAACTGCAGTCAGACAAAGTTTGCAATTAGCTAGTGAAAATATAAGTAAAAGATCAAGTTATCTCGTTTGATGTAAGGACGGATTGAGACCAAAATAGAGCTACAGGAGAGTGTATGTTATATTTGTCTAGTGCCCAGAAACTTGACTCTAAACAATTGATAAAAACCAGCTCAGGGCTTAAAATATGTAAAGAAAAACCTATTTCCATTGCTGGGCTGCTATATGAACTTCATATGCTGGATTTCCAAAAACAGATATGGAAATCTACTATTTCAAAC
>JBCAUF010000028.1:17451056-17462286 GCA_038406115.1 Haemulon aurolineatum
ACATTTCTGACACCACAAGAATTAAAAATACATTATTTTGTTCAACAAAGCCTTCTGTCTCTCATGAGAATGCAAATTTAGTCAATTTCGTTACAGTCTTTGAGCCAGAAGCCTGAGTTGGAGTGGTATTTTTCTATTAAATGAGCTGTCACAAAGTTTTGCATGTCTGTGGTGGCCTCGATCACCATATAGAAACAGTCATTCAGTAATCACTGGGCCGAAATGTTGAAGACTGACTGTGATTGGCTGAGGCTCTGACCTTTCATCTGACCCCAAAATAAAAGTCAAAAAAAGACGTTACCTGGACCTCAATAGGGAACTCACAAGTGGAACAAATGCACACCAAGCTTCAGGCACAGTCTAAATTTCTAAAGACATTTTCTTTTTTTATGTACCATTGTTGGGGTTATGCTAAATTTTTGCTTTTGTTCATATGACTTGCTTTTTGTTCAAATGGCAAAAGGATAAACTCATAGGTAAAAGTCAATAACAATTAGTGACATGTATGTGTTCATGTACATGAGTCGTATAACAGTTCACAACCATATATTTGGGTAAATAATCCAACAATAATGTAAGAAATAGCACAGAATTCTGCATATAGGGTCAGTTTTGACAGTTTTGAGTTTATTTAAATGTGTGCATCCTAAATTGTTGGAGTACCCTTCAACAGAAAAAAAAATGTCATCTACCATTTTATCAGCCACCTTCTCCCCTCTTTGTTTCTTCAGACCAAACTAAACATGCTGCCTGAACAGCTTTCAACAACTTTAAGCAGCCATTATCATGTCACCTTGAGCCAGGATTCAGCTCTTTGAGTTGTTTGCACCCATACGACCAACCTGATTTCCTGTTTCCTGTTCAAGAATCATGTGATGGGGCCGATCAGCTGCTGCCAGGTTAATCTCATCATGAATTAATCTTCATGCCGGCCACCCTCTGAGAGACACTGAGATGTATCACAGGTCTGACGCTGAGTGTGCGTGTGCATATTGTCTTTTATATTAGCATAGCTCCTGTGGCCCAAACCGCCTAATTTCCTGGCTGTGTGCTGGGTCCACACAGATGAATTATCCCTGCCCCAGCTCGCTGTGTAGCCTCTCCAGGCCATCAACCCCCTTTGGGAGAAGCTATTGCCAAAAGGTCTATCTTATTTATACAAGCATGGCAGGAATAATCTCTGTCAGCACTGATATGCATTAAACAAGCATTTATCTCCCAGCCTGCGCAGATGTTAATAGAAGTTCTGCTGCTTTTTCTATGAGTCAATTAGGAGCATCAACCAGGAGTGGGAGCGCAGGAGGACACCGTCAAACCACATGTGTGTCATAAGGTAATGTTTGTGATTTTCTATGATTATGTTAAATAATTCAGTTAAAGACATAGGTTACTCACAGACTATAATTTCTAATCTGTAGTCTCCATTTCAGCATTGAAGTTTTAATCATGAGGTTAATGCAGTCATTCAGATCAACAATGGCACACAAACAGTAACATATTGATGCAAATCATGCAATAAATGTGCTTACAGTGCTCGTTGAATAAATACAGCTGTGGAGGAAAACACTGAGGTGTGGTGGGAAAATTGACATTCTCAAAAATATGCTTTGGTACCACTCTCACGTCTATGCAAATATAAGCCAGGAGACACTTAACTTAGATTTAAAAAATGGCAACATGGACGCAGCCAGCCTGACTCTGTCAATTACAAATATTCTGAAATGTAGACAATCTAAGGCCTGACAGCGTCTGTTTACATTTCCTCCTGCTTACAGTTTTTATGCTAAGCTAAGGTAATTATCTCCCAACTCTATCTTTATAACGGTCAGATATGACAATGGCATCAAACTTCTCACCTAAACTTTAAAGGTGTATTTAGACAGACATAAAAGCAAAGATTTGCGTCAAGTCATTTGCAAAAAATTTGACTGCTGGACCACACCCAAACAGACAACATGCTACCAACTGTCTGTGCACAGTTATTAGCTGTAGGTTTGCAAAAAGTTAGTTGATATCAGTACCCAGAAGCTCTACATCTCTATGTTACATTTCCTCCAATGCCTTGACTGTTATGTGTCTGTGCGTTCATGAAACAGACTCATAAAGCCCACATCTCGCATTCTGAGTCACGCGGAGACGAGGAGAGGAGAAAAAAGTATTAAGTATTCTCAAATGTCAAACCATAAGTCTCCAATAGACGACTTGTACAATGATCACCAAGGCAAAGCTAATGTTGCTGTGGAGTTGACCAGAAGTAAACATGTAGGTAAGACTGAAAACAAATACATATGTCACACCACCTTGTGTGAGTAATCAATACTTGATCTTTCATGTAAGTTGAGAGGTAGGTCATATGCATGTTAAAGAGGGTGTTTTATAACTAACAAAGCATGACAACATGTGCCCCAGTCAAACAAATAAATGACAGCGGGCGTCCCTTTAACCCCACTCTGCCACCCACCTCGCTCCTCCTAATACACTTTATTGACCAGTCAGGCAGCAGACGTGACCCGACGGCTCTGGAAACAACCACTTAGCGTCTTTGTATTTCGCCACCCCGCTGTTGAATGCCTCGCACTGTGTGATTAATTGCGTGTGAAGCAGGCAGTGTGTTTTAAACTGGCTATTAAGAGAATGTGTTGGAGGATCAGAGTTCTGGAAGAAGAGAGCAAGTAAAATGACATGAATGCATAATATACCTGCTCCTACATACACACATGCAAGACTCGTACTGTAGCCCTAAAGGTGGCCCCATTTCATACAGGAAATGAGCCTGTTATCACTGACATCTAGTTTGTCACATTTGACAGAAACCAAAGTGTGAATCAAATGCTGGGACACTAGAATGACGTGCTTTCAGTTTTATTCCATTTGGTGCTTCATCAAAATATGCTTGAATATTTCCAGTCCTCAATGATACCAGTTAACTGGGTTTGTTTTGTATTACAGAGAAAAAGCTTCAGGTGGCAACGGAAACAGAGCACATGGAAGATGACTAATTTACAATTTGTTCACATTTGCGACCATAAAAATCTTATCCGCTTCCTGGAAGAGATTCTGCAGTTGTGGGTTGTCATGGGTTGCAGCCTCCTCATGCTCTGAGGGCTTGACTTCGCCAAGCAGCCAAGTTTCACAGATGTTCAGTGAAAACTCCAGGATTTTAGTCTGGAACTGATAAACGATCTTAATCATCATCTGCTTGTGTTTAAAAAAGGTGACAGATGAATGATTATACCTGAAATGTCTTGACTTTTGCTTTGCAGTTTTCTTTGTGGGGACTCTATTAGCCTTTCAAGCCATTAACTACAGGTTTATAATTAGCGATAACTTCTGTTCTGTGAATTTCGTTATATCATATACTTATTTCATTACATTAATGTAACTCATAGGAATGGCCAATAACTGGAATTAACAACTCAACGTAGACATAGCTTCAAAAAACCACAACCATCAGTGTCAGTTAACTGCCAAAACTATTTTGAGAATAGTCAAAGGTTGAATATGGAGAATTCTTATTAAAAGCTATATTTTTTCAAAAATGATACATCCACGAGGCGTTTAGAGGGGTGCAGAATGTAAGTATAGCATTTCCTTGAAAAATTATATTTAGTCTGAATTAAATCATTTAAGAAATGTTGACAATGACCTCACGTTTACATCGTACCGGCCAATAGCGACCACCTCTATGTTCGGCACAGCTAGACTGGCCTGGGTAAAATGGCGGTCCTGCAGCTGCTTCAGAGCTCCGGCAACCGGTCCATTTTCTGTCCTAGCAGCAGAGAGACCAGAGAAGGGCTAGACTTGACTAGAGTCAATATCGGTGAAGCCTACACTTGATGGACTCAGGTAAAGGATTTCCACAGATTTCCATCAAAATGCACGCTGAAATGTCAACTTTTCTCCTCGACCGGTAAGCTAACTTCCTTGCTAATTTAGCTAACATTACTGGTCGGTCAAACTCCTCTGCAAAAATTGTTTGTGAAATTAGTCGTTACCCTGTACGATTCATCACCGGACTTGATGCAGGCTGATCGCTTGACACACTCAGCAACGAACCTGGCAACCTGACTGCTGGAATTATTTTTAGGTCGTATTTTTATGCAACTGCAATCTTGAGACACTAGAAGTCGATATTCTGTTCATTTCCCATTTAAGAATAAGAATACTACAACTAAGGAAGAAGAGCAGACACTGTTAGTGCAAGTCAAAAACTTATTCTTGCAGCACTGCAAGTGCAAGTATTGCAACTGTGAAAAAGATTACACAAGCCCAAATCCACGCTTCAAATAACAACACCCTATTGAAACTATGCCACCACCAAAGGAGAGAGGATAACCAACCACCACGTGCCGTAGACACAGAGACAAAAGCTAAAATGACCTGTACAAAAACAAACAATACTAAAATAAATGTCTGTCAGCGGTCTGCTCGAGAACAAACAACACTGTTACAAATTTGCAATGCTAAGTAGGTAGGTAGGTATCTCTTTTCAGCTTCTCAAACCATAGTGTAGATTTTGGCAAGACGGCTTTGTAAAAATATTAAAAGCACAATACCTGTTACTTGAACAATAAAATGTGATGGTATGAAAACATCATGGCAGCAAACAAAGCAGCAGAACAAGTGTCGAGACAGCATGCGGTCTTTCACACTTGTTCTATTTAGGAGGTTGAGTTTCTTGCATCTGATTGGGCTCTTCTGCTGCATTAAAGTCACCATTCACTGGGAAGAAGTGTCCTCCCTATCATCTTTTCATCTTTGTCAAAGAGTTGCGATATTCTTGTCACCAGAAATGAGCCTCTGGCACCCAAGAGACCTATAGTGTGATGCAGCCACTGCAAGGTAAATGAGGTTCCCAAAAAAGATTGAGAAGACTGTAAAGGCCGCAGTAAGAGTCAAACAAAGTGGTTGTCTGGTCATCTAACTGCACATAATGGAAACTTTCCTTCTGGTGGTAGGATGGGGCAACTGCGCCCAACAATTTTTGTAACTTTCCACCGAGCCAACCGTCACCAACCATTTATCGTAAAGATAATTTCTGTTATGTGCGTAACTAAGAGCGACACCAGGAATGTCTAAATCTGTATGACGCCTTCAAGTACTGTACAAGTACTGCACTTACAATGTGACGACATGTTGTTTGAACCAGACTGAGGCCTTAAGAGAGCCTCAGTCAGCTCTAACTAATGGTTTCCATTCACATTAACTCAGAAATGTTTATATTTATTCCCCTAACTACTGTGAGGTCCCCAGCTAGGAACCCATTCATCACAGCTCATTCAATGCCAGTTCGTCAAGGAACTGTGGAGACAGACTGAATCACAGTAGGAAGGAGTGCAAATGTGCCCTGATAGCGATCAAAAGTCGTAAAGAAACCAAAAGAACATTTAAAGTAGCCTGCTCTGGGCTGATAACCTGGAAACTTTATGTAGGCAGTGTGTTAGAGGTAGAGCATGTTTTTGCTGGCTGATATAATGTGAATCAACAGCAATTTGTTTCATTTAGTTTTTGCACTTGATATAACACAGATGTCATTTAAGATAACAACCGCATGACTCAGTGGTCTGCTTTCATTGCAGAGAGACTTGCACACACTTTGTGCAAGCTATGAAACCTGAATCAACACAGATCACATCACCAGCCTTAATGAGCCTCTAACTGAACTTTATAGAGGTGGTCAAGTTAGGCTGGGTGAGGTTAGGGTGTCAAACATGACTTCCTGAATGATACACTTGCCTGCAATGCGATGAGGTCTGCATCGGTGACTAAGAGCAGTAGTGGAGGAAATGTTTTTATAAGACTATTAAAGGACAGCTGAACAACAGAAGAACACATTCAGGATACACTACAAGATTCATATTTGACATCTTGTCAAATATTTTATTGTTTGATCATTTCACACCCCAACAATCTGTCATACAAGTGGCCTTGAACTGAAGCACTTGCTGATCTGTGTGACCTGGTGTGACCTGTGAGGATCTGGATGACAGCATGTGGGCTGCATGTGTGCTTAATGATGGGTGTCCATCCTGCACAAGTCTCATTCCTCACAGCCAGATTCACTGTTTGAGGTGCTCTGAGGCACTAGAGTTGCATGATGTCTTCAAGTCACGCTAGGTCAAATTGTTTTTAAAAGTCGCAGTCTCAAGAAATAGTTAACAATATTAATAAATAAAGTGTGAGAGAAACCCTAACAATGAAAGGAAAAGAAAAAAAAAGTTGGTTTCCCGGGTAGGTCTTCCCAAGACTGACCAACAATAAAGTTAAAATTCTCAGACTGAAGTAAGAGTTGATGTCTATGGACAGCAACATAAACTAAAGTAAAGGTGGTTTTGTGGCTATCATTGTGAAAGTGAAAACGATGCAACCGGTGTGGTGGCTCTGCACTTGATAAGCAATGACCGTATGCACAGTCAGAACGGAAGAAAAATGAAGCAACATATCTGACTGACAAAAGTGTACTGCATCTTAAAGACATGAACATAAATTTGAAGTTTGTGTAATGCAAGAGGCAAATGAAATATTCTAAGATATATTCCTGAAAATGCACTCATATTAGTAGTCATATTGTCTTAAAATACTTCAATGAAAAAGACACACAAATAGCATCTTGTTTTTTCTCATTTAATTGTAAGTTCGCATGGTGATTTATGCATTGAATGGATTACATAGAAAAAAAACTGCATTCTTTCAAAAATACCTGGATGTTGATATCAAAGACAAAATAAGACTGCATTCCATTTTTCCTGAAAATCTGTGGCTTCATCGTTTGTGGAACGATTACGTATAAAACTGCATTATACTCTCTTTTATCATGAAGTATAGCGCGCCCAAGCACTTTTTTACGGTGGACAAAATCTCATTTGTACTAGGTCAAAATGCTCCCATCACACATTCATTCCTATGCTTTTATAATTACATAAGTAGTATTCTATTCAGCAATAAAATTAAATTCTCTTTACTAAATTCCTTTCCTTGAGTTTTATCTGAACAGAAGAACATGTTTTTTATTAATCATCTTTCAAAATGTGTAATTTCACATAAATTCATGTTTAATTTAAAAACATTTACTGTGCTGTCCCAAAATATTTACTATAAACTAATGGCTATAATCCTCAAACACAAGAAAACAATAGAAATACAAAGGCAGGCGATACAGCACTCAGAACAGGTCCAAACAACATTAATCAAAGACAGAAAAACAAAACAAAACATATGTACAAAACACTATGCATGTCAAAAATGAAGACAAATTCAATACATTACTTGTTGAGGAAAATGGCAGGAAAAATCCCTTCAACACTTCGGAGGTAAAATATTTTGAGGTATATTTATTGATATAGTTTGGACTTTGGATATGTAAACAACCATTTCTAACACAATCATACATACTGTTTACATACTAATCACGTAAACCCTTTATATACAAAAATGCACTTCTAAAGAAAAGAATATGTACAACATTATAAGTCTGTGAGACCATGCAGGCACTGTGAATTTGCAAACTTTCTTTGAGATGTGTTTGGTAGAGTAGACAACTCTTTGGTGCATAAAAACTGCAGCTGCTGGGAGGTAAATAGCAAATCCTACGCAAATGCTAAACTTTGAAGACCTTCATCCATTTTCAGTCAGTTTAGGTTTTCCACCTGCTACTCCCACTGCTACTGTGTCACACAGTTAAAGTCAGGTGGAAAATCTCCCAAAATGTCCCTTTTTCAGTGATTAAAAACCTCATTAATCCACTGCTGAACTTTGTATCAGTGAAGGCAGCATCTCTAATGTATCTGTAATTTCTGTTCAATATTTGTTTAATGTTCAAAACTACAGCATAGCAATACCTAACTCAAATACAGTATATACAGTGTGTACAGCAAAAGCATACATATTTTTTACAAGCATAAAAAGTACAAAGCAAGAATCCAACAGCTACAATTAAAATAAAACCATAAATAAATACCTTAATACAGTATATGTATGAGGAATTCACTTCAGGCATAGATGCAGCTCCAATGACATCTAATGAGGAGGAGATATGGCTGATATTGGACTTGAATGCTGAATTTTACAACACTGTACCAACATCTGTTAAGCTGCGTGTAGAATCAGAATATTTTCAGGGTGTGTGTTACTATGCAGATGATAGACCAGTTTATGTTAGATAAACCAATGATAAATTCCTGACTGATCACACCATAACTAATGTCCACAAAAATGCAACATCAACTCCTTCAAAAATGTGGGTGCCATTTTCAAATTCTATTTGACATTTCAAGCTTTGGACCAAACACCACTGCTTGATGAGTTAACTCAATCAGTGGAAATAATGGTGCTGCCGTGTTTGCCCAAAATTACCCCAAAACTGACTCCATTCTCTGGATGTTGGTGAGTAAAGATTCTTCCTTCACCTACACAGCACTGCACCTTGAGGCCCCACAGGTATTCTCAGTAGCTGCATGTTACATCTTAAAACAAGCAGTTATTGAGCAGGGTTGGCCCAATGTCAGACTGGCCACAAATCAAACATTTTGAGACAAATTTCTACTTTTTTTGTCTAGCACTCTAATATTGTGCCATGCATATATACATATTTCCAGTTTTTTGACAGGCAATTGTAAACAGGGATGGTTCTGCAGTCTCATTTATTTCATCTCTGCAGAGCGACCTTAAAATGTTTTTAAGCATCTTCACTACTGTATGGCAGCAGGTTTTGGTTTTGAGACTGATTTCAGTATCGGTATCTGACTGATAAACTTACTTTGTTTAATCTCTTAAATGTTAGGTAATAAAATGCACCTTGTGACATGGAGTTGCAACTCAAGATATGAACACTGTTTTTCTCAAGTGTGTGAGATGCTTGGTGGCGATGGGGCTTCTTTGGATTTACATTTTCCAGTCTCTGAATGAAGGTGATGCTGAGAAAAACCTGTGAGGGAGAATGGAAAATATTTAGAGGGTGTTTTATTTGTTACAGTTTTAATACATGGACTTACTGCCTGACTAATTGTGTGTCTAACCTGTTTGTGATCCAACATGCACCCTAGCCTGACACCCAGCTGTGTGTGGTGGTCTTCACCCTCTGGGTAAACCCATGAGGTGCAGCTGCGGGGTCAAAGTTAAAGTCCAGCGCCCCGCCATCCATGAGCGTCTCATTGAGGACAGTCTCCATGTCACATTCAAACATCTCGATCGACATGTTGTCCAGGTCACTGGGCAGCCGCTCCTGATGATGACCGTGTGGATGAATCACATGAGGTTCCCTGTAGCCGTTGTTGCTGCTGCTCGCCAAAACATCATTAGTGTGTGCTGGGTGTGCACGGGGCAGCTGCATGCATGTCCTCTGGCTGGTCATTCGAGGAGGGGCCCCTGAGAGACTAGTCAGACTAGTCAGGGGGATCATGTTACAGCTATTCAAGTCTCGTGAGGGTGAAGGACCGTGGCTATGTATAACCTGTGGATTTACACGAGGAACTGGGTGACTCTGCGGAGGATTCATCATTTTTACTCCATTATGACCCCCCATATGGCTTTGGCTGTTGTAAGCAGGCATTAGACAACCTCCCCTCCCAACCTGAGGCACCTGCGTGTCTCTAGAGGCCATCATCTCCCTATTGGCATCTGGGTCGGAGGTCAGGAGCTCTTTGAGGAGGCCAGCAGGGCAGATATACTGGTTCTCATAAGCCCCAAAGCCCGGCTTGGTCTGTGGGAGTGTCTGCATGGGAGCAGAGGACAGGGGGTTCATCCTCACCTGGCTGTACAGGCACTTACGGTAGTCCTGCTGTGGGTGTGGGGTCAAGCCAGTGGAGCTGTAGGGGCCGCTCTGAAGCATAGCAGCATTTGGGGAATGCGAGGACTCAGAACCGAGCTGGGGGGGTTTAGGAGAAAGCAAGTTCAGGTTATCCAGCAGACTCTCCATGACGTTCTCCGAGCCGTGCTGGCCCATGGGCCCAGCCACCTCGGACAGGCTGGGCAGGGTGGAGGTTATCTTGGGCCCCGCCGCTCCAGGGTACATCATGTGGCCATCAGACTCCCCCAGGTCATCCTGCTCAGCAGCGAAAGGTGAATGGCGGCCACTCAGGGTGCTGGCGTCCGAGCTGGCGCGCGTCCTGAAGGAACTCCAGGCTTCAAATTCCTCGTTACTGTGGGAGTTCGGGCTTCCCAGCCAGTTGGAGTACTGGGAACCCGGGCTGCCAGCTCCTCCCTCGACCCCCTCCTGTAGAGACATCTAAGGAAAGAAAAACCTTCAAAGCTCACATAGGATGCCACAAAAATGACCAGTGTATTACTAATCTACATCAAAACTACAGGAAAAGTTGGATACTACTCATTGATGTGAAGTGTGTAAGTGTAGTGTTAATAAAAAAGGGACTGTACCTTTTTCTTTGTGGCCCTTCCTCTGCTCTTGGCAAACTTGCTGTTGTTGTCCATAGAGACGGCCCTGCGTCGAGGTGACTTTCCGCTCTTCCCCCCCTCAGGGTTCAGCATCCACCAGGAGCTTTTTCCTGTTCCCTCGTTCTGAATGCGCACGAAGCGGCTGTGCAGGGACAGGTTGTGTCTGATGGAGTTCTGGACGGGAAAACAATGAATCATTTGTAAGTTATTTGTGGACGTCACAGTTATGTTAAGCTACAATGCAGCCAGAGGCATCAAAATAACTCCGTAACAGGATAATGTTTCTTATGATATTACTGGACAAAAAGTTGGTCAATATTTTCCTCATGAACGTCCAAATACAAAGCCGTGCATAGAGGCATGAAAGTCACGTTATGCAAAGAAACCCTCTGACCCTATGGTGCAAAAAGAAGCAACTGTGGGAATTAGATGAGAAGGTGTATTACAGCGGGGGGAAACATTTGTCATTTTCCAGAGAAGAAGCCGGTAGTTGCGTGCGCGATGTCAAAGCCAGCAAATGAACAGGAAGTATGCATATGTCCATATCCTCCGTTAACAATATTATGTCTACTGAGCCTTTTCCAATCCCTCCTGACGCTCTCCAGCAGAAGACATTGGTTACTTTGGCATGAGGGAGCGAGGGGCGGACGGGGTATGTGGTGTCATTTATTTTACACTAAATAAATATTTGGTGCCCTTGCAAGACAGATGTCAGATATACAGCCAGCGTACAGTATATGTTACTTGATATGATGACAGACACAAGAAGCTATAATGGGAAAAAAAGTTAACAAAGGTTACAAACAGTATACTTATATGACCACCAGCTAAGCAAAGTTGT
>JBCAUF010000028.1:17501769-17512301 GCA_038406115.1 Haemulon aurolineatum
TGAATCTACCTGCAGGAGCTATCGTGACGCAATTGACCATGTCACCATGATGCTGCACAACATCAGCAACATTAATTTCACCCTGGTAGAAAATCATATGGGTCTGTAAATGAAACAATATCCTAGGTTGCTCATATGATGACTTATCATATAAAATATTGTGCAATTGAGCAAACCTTTGTGCAATTTATTCACCAAGCTAAATTTAGATCATGATTCATGTGTGGGTTCAGTAATGTGCTTTCAGTAAAAGCTGTTTAAATAAAATTATGTTTGTTTAACTTTGAACAGTCAGTATTTGTGTACTCTATGTAATAGAGTTTCGGTGAAGTCACTGCCTCAATGTGGTCTTATCAATCAATATGATCGATAGTAGATAGATTGATTACAGCTCTATGCGTGCCCAAGTGCTCAGAGAAGCTTGAAAAATTATTGATTTAGATGGCCAACCATTAAGTAGTTGCTGGGCTGGTGTAATGCAACATTTAATATGACCTACAAGAATAGTTTGGCATGGCTCTATGGTATTATATGTCTGTTGGTCAGTCTGTGACATTGATCAAAACTCAAATATCTTAACGACTATTGGATAGCTTATCATGAAATTTAGAACAGACCTTCATGGTCTCCAGAGTATGAATCCTAATGACTCTGGTGTTTCCCTGACTTTTCCTTTGGCACCATTATGAGGCTTACATTTGTTTTGTGTGTATGTGTTTAAGAATAAATAGCAGCCTCAAATGAACTTTGTGTTCAGTGCTAATTAGCAAATGTTTGCATGTTAAACTAATGTAAACATTAGCATTTAGCTCAAAGCAAAGCCTCACAAAACTGTTAGCATGGCTGTCGACCCTTGTAAAACATTTTCTTTTCATAAGTGCTTTGAAATGTATTAAAGTCAGAGTTTGAATTCACAGATAACAGTGATGTGATGATGTCTAATGTCTTTCACTGTAGCTACAGTACTCATACCATCATAGAAACTCTTTTTAGCAGAAACTTTGAGGTGGAAAATAACTGTTGCTGGCAGTAATCTGGAGCATAGGTGTTTATTGTTTGCCTCAAAGTATAATGGCTCCTCTTCAGATTCACATCTTTACTTGCCAGTGGGACATAAAGTAGCACTGATACAGTTATATGATTAGATATAATCCCACACTCATTTCACCCACAGCAGAATTACTCTCACTCTCACATAATATTAGCTATATAAGTTATATGCGAAATGTGCTGTGGTTTAATGATTTATGAATGTACTTATTTGAAGGTGTATCTATAGCGGCACAATCTCATTTCATCAAAGCTTGTTAATCTAAGATTTATTTGCAGAGCACTTCATGAAGAGATTTAGATGCAATAAAAGAGAGACATCAGATAGTGTGTAAGATTCTTGCTGTCGTTTGATGAGCACTGATATTTGCAGCTGATGCAGCTATCATTTTCTTTATACCATATATTTAGCATTTGCATTTTTAACTGCACAATTCACAGTCCAAAAACATTTACTCTCAACATTTTTCAATTCATTTTGCAATAAGCATAATTTAAATTCCTCAGCAACCTCAGTTTCCTTTTGATGTAATATTTCAGTTAAAATTATTTTGTCTTTTCTTCATTTGTCAACAGCGTCATACAGTAAAAAAACTTGGACAGTGAAGCCATAGAAAAGGGACTCAACACATGCTTTGCAAGATTTTATTGATTGCTTTTAACTCTTCTATCGACAATGTTTGCCATAATAATAATTTGAATACTATTTGTTGTATAATGAAGAAAAAAAGAATAATTGCATAATATTACAATGACAATGGAGTGGCTTTTCTTTGGTCCAAATAATTTATATTATATAAACACTGCTTTGGTTTCTATACAAAATAATCTTTATTTAATTTGGTCCATAATTACTAAATAAAACTATTGACATGCAGGAAGATTAAAGCAGTCATTAGTGATTGTGCAACCATAGTTACATTTTTGTTATATTTAGATTATGTGATGTCTCACCATGATGCCACTAATACAGTAACACTATACATATTACAATATGTGTTTAATATATATATGAATATGTAAATATACAAATAATATTATTTCCTTACAGCAATAACAGATTATTGTACAAATTATAGATAATACAGCAAGCGGCACCGAATGAGCACACACTGAATCTAAATGTGTTTCATTTCAATAGATCTTCTCTCTGCTCTGTTTCAATCTGTTGCCACTCAAAGTATCACACATCCTCCACCTTTGGTCTCCACAAAGTTTGGGTCGAGGTCATTGGGCAGCTTGCCGTTCTCTCCCCAGATATTCATCTCTCCAAACACACCTGTCTCGATCATCTCCTCCTGCCAGGGTATTGGGATGTTGCCGGAAGCAAAGTCATCATAGAACGCCGTGTCCTTGTCATCCAGGACCACACCTTTAATGGTGCTGAAGGCACCCACGTCGCCTATATCTTTGGCGTAGACCATTTTAGGGTTTGGAACAAATGGTGGAGGTAGCATACCTTTAGATAGAACAGAGAGGACGTGAATTAAAGTACGGCATATGGCAAACACCTGTTATTTTTGTATTTCACCCCCTTTTCATCCATATCTTGACTGTCTTAATTCCCCTTCCCTGTCTCTCCAGTAAGACTTCATAGATTAAATCAATGGGAGCATTTAATAGGAGGATGTTTTCCTGATGTTTTGTACCAGTCCAAGACATTACTATTTGAATCTTTTGTGAGGATTTCTATAGAAATGCTCCAACTAATGTGGTTTTGCATGTCGATGATTTGTAGGCATTACCCACCTGCTTCCAGACGGCCCCAGTTGATATCTTTGAAGAATGGCTGATTCTTGAGCTCCTCACACTCATTATTTTTGAACCCGAGGCGTTTCGCTGGGTCCTTGTGCAGCAGGCCTTCACAAATTTCCTGGCACTCTTTGCTGAATTTTGGTGTGTATGCAGCAGGATCGTTCAAGATCCTGCGAGCTACCTCATCATTCTCAACCTGAGGACGTAAAACAGAGAATCTTCACTGATCAAGAGCAAACAGGTGAGTAAAAGTCTTGTGGTGTGTCTCCTCTACAAATGTTGAGTACCTTCTCTCCTCGTACTCTAAAGGGCCCTTTGGCAGCAATCATCTCATACACGGTGACTCCCAAAGTGAAATAGTCCACTGTGTAGTCGTACTCCTTCTTCTGGAGCAGTTCTGGAGCCATGAAACCTAGATAACAGGATTTCAGACTGCTTGGAGAAATGTAGTTTTCATGATTGTACACATTACACGTTAACCTACATAGTATTTCCTCTCTTTTGGGGCAGTTTTCTTTAACTTAATCTTAAGATACTGGATTTGTTCACTTACCTGGAGTTCCAGCATATCCAGTAGTTTTGTCTTTTCCTGGTGGAAGTTCAACAGCCAGACCCAAATCTGACAGGCGGACATGTCCTGAGTGAAAAGATGAAAAGGTTTGATCACAGCAGTGGCATACAGCTAATGAATAGACAACCAACTATTATGTTCAGAAGGGACTCAAGCAAACAACACAGAATGTCTGATTAATGCTTGATATTCCACCAATCTTGCTTCCAAACAATTACTGGCAAGACCAGAGAGACCAACTTTGGGGCTGTAATATCAGCACATACATGTGGATGGAGATCGTTGCTCACCTGCATCATCCAGCAACACATTCTCTGGTTTCAGGTCTCTGTAGATGATCCTGTGCTGGTGAAGGTGCTCCAACCCGCAAATGATCTGAGCCGTGTAGAAACATGCTCTCTTCTCATCAAAACCAGGATTTTTTTCATCCACATTATACATATGGAACCTGTGAAACACAGGATAGGATGTTAATGCCACTCAGGACTCCTTAACTTATTCTCTGACGTATAGCGTGCTGCACGCGAGGGCCTAGTCTTTATATTAGTGGTGAGGTTTATCTACCTTAGGCTGATTAAAAGAGATGAGAGTACCCTGTTCCCATGCTGTTAAGTACAGAAACCAGTATGCAACATGTGTTTTAAAGGCCTGGTGGTCAGTCTATGGATATCAGTGTGCGTATGGGTAAAGGTGTATTTGGTGTTCATATGGAGTACCTAAGATCTCCACCGTTCATGATGGTCATAACGAGGCAGAGGTCAGTCTTGGTCTGGAAGGCATAGGCCAGTGACACGATGAAGCGGCTGTGTACTTTTGCGAGGATGCGCTTCTCCACAATCGCCCCCTGAACACGGATCAAACATCAGAACATGATTACTCCAACAAATGTACGAATGTACAATGTCAACAATTTGGCACCTACTGTGCAGCCACACAGGCATGTTGCCTGACCTCCTTTGTGGACTCTCATTATTTTGAATTTTCAAACACATTTCATTTACATGAGCTTTTATTTGCTGTTTTTCACATTAACATTCATAATGATTGTAGTCAAGTTCAACATTAGGATGCCCACATCTATAATTCTCAGGTATTTTGAATGCTAGCTCTTCAACCAAGGCGAATCATGCGATTTCAGCAGGTGCTAATCAAGTCTTTGGTTTGTTTGAAAACCTGCAGACTGTTGGCCCTCACATGCAAACATCTGTTGGTACTGTCAGATGGAGTGATCCATCATTAATGCCACTAATTAACCCTGTGCTTTTCTTTCTATGACAAGTTCAAATGCCTGTTTTTTTTTAAAGGTACTTGTTTACTGATAACTAAATAAACCAGAATTAATTAATGTCATTATTTATATTTGTGCCATGAGAAATAGGTCTATTTTTATGTATTTCAAGTACATGAGCTGGGTGTCCAGGATATTTCACATATTGTTAGCATGTTTAATGGAGTGAACTAATTTGAGTGTGTTGGTGTATTTTCTAATGGTTACATTTTTATATTAATCTTGTGATAATACCCATGATAATACCCATCTAGCTTTACCAGTCTTTGTCACTCAACTACAAAGATGACGTCTTGTTACCATGTTGCTCTCATGCCAAGCAACAGAATGAAAAGTTCATTATCCACTGATGCTTTTAGAGGCAGTGGGCTTCAGTCCAGCGTACTGTCTCTGTGTTGGGCTCTGAGCTGCTTTGTGAGGTCTTTAAGCAAGTCACAAGCTCCTTTGCATTGAGCTCTTGTGGTGAAAACTAAACCTCTGCGCTCACTGGGTATTTCCTGCTGTAGATCTGTAGGCTGTAGGCTGTCAATTTAATATGCTACCTTTAAAATTGTAACTCTTTTGCTTGACGCTATGAATGGCAAAGGTTGGGACATTATGCAACATCAGTGCTTTACCTCATAGCCTTTGCGTTTCTTCAGTCTCTTTTTCTCCAGCTTCTTGTTGGCGTACATTTTGCCCGTAGCCTTCGACTGACAAGCAAACACTTCCCCAAAACCTCCTTTGCCCAGGACCCTGAAGTCCATGAACCACTCCTCATCGACAGGCTGGCTCTCCAGCCATTTGAACTGAACGTAACGCAGGAAGTACATGCTGTTCTTGAAGCCATCTAAGGTGTTCTTCTCCAGGTGTTTGAGCAGCTGCTTCTCACTTTCTTTAAACAGTTCACTGCGGACGTTCTTGAAATCTTCCTTAACTCGAGTGACGGCCTTCTCCTCCAGGAAGCTGCAAAAATTCTTTGAAGCTGACTCAAAGTATTTATTGACCATTTTTTGGGCCTTCTGAGCTCTGTCCTCCTCTTTGCATATGGTGTAATCTGCCATGTCTTTCCACAGCTCTCCAGCATTTTTATGGGCTGGTTCACTCTCTAGATACTGTTGGTACAGGCGTTTGCCGATGGGCTGTTTGACACACATGTTGTCAAAGGTTGTGTCCACAGATGCCTTCATCTGTTCACAATCTCTGATGTGTGGGAGTTTCAGCCTGGCACGCATCTTCTTGTCACGCATGGCGGCGGCTGCTGCTCCGTCCACGCTGCCACGGGCTGAGACATAGGCAGAGTTTGCCACCACCGTCTCCAATCCACCGAGGTCCATGGCTGCACCTTTGTCTGGCACACACAAAACCAGCAGGGAAGTTCATGAAACACGCCTATTTTGCAGTCAGCAGTTGATTTTACATTGTAACCATGACAACATTTTGACCATAATGACATTTTTGATATAGTAATAAAATCTTGGTAGGGTGCATTTTGATTAAATTTACAACCATTTTCTATACGTAATGTTGGTACTCTGCTTCTACTTCATCTGTTTTTTAGAGTTAAAATCTTTTTGGTCCTTTTTTCAATTATTCTTAGTGGCAGTTATTACACCAACACAATATTGCAATATGATCCTATGTTCATATAATCATTAACATATTGAATTGTTTTTTTGTAATCTAATGTTTATAGGATATACCATGTCAGGATGACTTTTTATTTGTAAGAAAATACTGACGGTGGAGAGGAAAATAATGTTATGATATGCTGCACCCTGCTGTTCAAAAAACAGTCACTGCAGGGAGTGCTCCAACTGATGTGGTTCTTCTAGGCGTTACAGACAAGGCATGAAATTAACCTTGCATGCAATTGCAGGTGCACACATTCATGCAAGGCAGGGCACTTGGCGAGCTGCAAGAAGGGAGAGCATTAGCTCACACTGAGCAGCCCAACGTCTTTTCACTTCCTCAGCCTGCTTCTTTTCTGTTTTTTCAGCTCTGTTCAAGAAGTACACAACATTTTGCAAGTGGGAATGTACTGTTAAGAGGAGAAACCTTTATTCCTTGGCCTTCTTAGATTTCTTCCTGTATGGTTTGTTTCAAAAGATAACTTGTTTAAGTTGAAGGATAGAAAGCAACAATTCACCATCATGGATGTATTAAACATGTACTCAAGCGATTTGGTCCAAATTTCAAGCAAGTCCCAAGTTTTTTATACGTAACATTTAAACTGAAAACACAAAATGAACACAGTCACAAGTAATTCGAGTTATCATCTCTCAAGTCAAGTCACAAGTCTTTAACTTGCAATATGAGTCTCAAATCATTCATTTTCTGTCAAGTGAAATTGCAAGTCATCAAAATGGTGACACAGGCCAACTTGTGCCTAAGTCACAATGACTCGAGTCCACATCTCTGTTAAGACTGTGCTGCCGTTGAACATGATTTTAATATCTCCATATGATATCATCCTACTGGACTCTTCAAATGCAACTTCTAGACGAACACATCTGTGTGCAACAAAATGGGACAGGAAATGCAAATTGGATCACAGGATCACTGTGTTAAGTCTTTCTGGGTGTATATTTCATGTGTATAAGCAGCTCTGTCTTGACCTGGTACATACGTAAAAGTGATACTGTTGGCTGCGTAGGTGCTCACCTGAATCTACATAATCCAATTAACTCTGACTGTTGATTTACATATAGATCAGTGACCTCCTTGCTAACTAAATTACACTGTTGGACTTTTTTTTAATTAACATGTTCAAAGTTAAACAAAAGTGATGATCGTGTCGTCGGTAAAATACTTTTGTTGGCCTGTGTGGATTGTAATGCAGCTCTTACTTCGTCAAAATGACTTGATATCATTAGAATCTAGAAAATAGGAAAATTTGGCCAAATTAACTTGAATTCAATTAAGTCAGGATTCAGTTTTTATTTTTTAATTGTGAAATATATATTATTCATAATAAGAGATATAATATTCATTTTGAAAAACTTTGAAAACGTTTTATTTTTTGGAAGTATTTAAACTGTATTTTATCTCTTTTATCTCACAGTCATGTCAATCAATGCTTGTTTCATTTGAGAAACACAATATTTTACGTCAAGGCTAATGTCATATATAAATATTATTAAAGAAGCACTCACCGTAATTTCTTGCTGTATCAGGAAATCAAATAATGGCTTGAAGGCAATTAATTAAATCCAACTGGGAAGCATCCAACGTGTGTGTGTGTCATATATGTCCTCCTCTCCTTTGCCCCGTGTTCTTCCATCAACCAGAACAACCAAAGAAAATCATCTCTGTCAGGGTCTTGAACCAATTACTATCTTTCAAGTCGCCGACCTTTCCCTTCCTTCCCCTTGTTCCTGCAGTGTGGTGTGTTATAAGGGTTGGGGCATCAGATTGAGGTTTACCCTGCACCTGAAATCCTACTTGGCAGTTCATTAGCTGGTGAGGATTACACCCCTACGTTAGTGGAGGGAGCAATTCAGCAGAAGCTATTAGTGTAACTCAGCAGCAGGAGTAATTACTGATGAGGAATCATGTACTAACTAAAAAAATGCCATTATTCAACTCAGAATTCATGCGTGTTTAAACAAAAGCGCATTTCATGTTTAAAAAAGGCTGAAAAATACGATAATTGACTCTTAATAGATGCTATTTTTGATTGATATTTGTCCCATCAGCCATTTTCCTTAACCAAGCCACTATGTTTTGAATCATATCAACGAGAATGAATGAATTCTGGGATACACAACAAAGTAGAATCACCACAGTTTTGACTTAATTTTCCCACACAATCTGTTGAGTGGCAGTCCGGCTCAGAAGCAGGCTGCAGATCCAAAGTAGATTGTGTGCTGTAGGTGTCAAAGAGCACATCACTGCTGCAAGACTTATCCAAATCTTTTAATTACTTTATTGCATGTCTGCATTAAGCTTACTCTATGACAAAATGCTGTTTATGTTCATGGTAGATGCTGCATGTGAATCCAGGACTATGCAAAAGTAATGGTACGTGTTCAAAGGGCTGAGACAGACATTATGTGGGTACATTTCAGGTGAGAGGATTAAGTCGATGGTAGAGGAAACGGAGAGGAGGGATTTAGATCATGCAGCTAAAGAAGACAGACTGTGTCAGACGGCCAAGAAACTGTATCAGAGCACCAGTTTAAGATCAAATCATTGGCAGTTGACGATCATACAGTAAACACAAAGCTGCCTGCATCAGTGTTGTTGCTGGAAATAATTAATTTCCACTCATTTAATTATGAGTGAAAAAGGAGGGTGCTGCACTGTCACACTGGTGTTTGCACAGACAGATAAACACTTCATGAGCCAGCTAGGAGGTAATTTGCGGTATTTTACAACTGCCTTGGCTCAATTTCAGTTTGTGCAACACCAAACACAGATGGCATATTCTTAATTTTGGTTTCAGTATCTAATTTCTCACCTAAAAAAAATTAAAAAATGATTGTGATGGTGCTCTTCTGCACCAATCTGTTTTTTCGGTTTTGCATTTACCACAAAGTTTGTTTTAATTCAAGACACTAAACCTTAGTTCAGTTGATTGCTGTGCTTTTAACTATAGACAACAATTTATACTAGTGTAACAGTCACTCAATACAGTTGTTGCTGTCTCTTTGCATTATACATTTGCACATTGAAACTTTAACGATAATTCATAAAATACCATAACATGTGATGATGATGTATACAGTTTTAAAAGGTTAAAGAATATAATGGACTGTATGACTGAGGAATGTGGCAAGAGGTTACATTTATAAAAGACCGTCAAGCTTAGACTCAAGTGTAGCTAAATAAATGTGTCACAAAATAAATAAGTGGCACAGCATTTGACCCAAAACATAAAACATAGTCCTATTTAGGCCTGTTTAAGCCCAAAAGATCCTGACCACCAATCCTATTTAAAGAGGGTAGAGGTGAAACAGATTTTGCGTTCAAGCCTAATCCAGCTCAGTGACAGAGAACAAACCCACCCACCCAGGCAAAGGAGTTTAGCCTGTCTCTCAGATATGATGTCACTGCGCCTTCGATCACCTGGAAAGACATCAGTCTTTCCAGACTGATGTCTGGAAAACACTGCCTGGCTAGCAAACACTGCCTGGATTTACACTCCCACCATTGCATTGTAACAGTTTTAGCATGCTCTAATGGCTTGACAAGATGACGACATGCTGCTGTTTCACTTTTGGGGCAAGTGGATAAGCTTTTTCTGTTTAATTAATTCGGTGCAAAGCAGAAATCCCATTACGTTTGCACACACATCGGAGTTGTCAAAATGTCTGTGATCCTTGAGCAATTGAGCTGTAAATGCTCCTCAGCTGATTAAACAGAGACGTGGTTCAAAACAGCATTGGAAGTCACTGTTCTCCCTCAGACAATAATCTCTAATTGAGAGTGATGGTGTAGTCCCAGTGACCTGCTATTTACCTAAATTCAATTAACTTAATTGTGGACAAGCAAACTTGTCATCGTTAGTTTTCAAGAAATATACATTTCTGTTCAAAATCCAGCGATGTGAGTAATGTGAGAAACATTTGGCCATGCTGCAGCGTGGAAACAGCATACAGTAGAGCTCAGTGTTTCTCTGACCAGAGCAGCAACAGCTTCTCTTCTGTGAGATGACGTTTGACCTACATCTTTGTAGTCGAGGACACATTAATTGGTGCGCTTTATTACTGCTTTTATAAAAGCAGCCCCACTGGCAGGGTCAGCTAAGGTCTATCCAATGCATGTTGCAAAAGTGCGTGAAAAGCTATTTTTATTCAGATACTAGCTAATGAATACAGTTGAGATTCATCTGGTGCATTGCGATGAATTTCTTGGTTCAGATTTGAGTCTGTGGTCATATGAGCC
>JBCAUF010000028.1:17532225-17545552 GCA_038406115.1 Haemulon aurolineatum
AAGTTTTAATGATTAAAAAAAATCCTCAAAACCCATGCTGAGAGAATTGTTTCATATTTTACACGGATGCTGCATCTAATATGCTGTCAACCAACATGCACCATCACAGGTGTTGATCCCAGCGCTGTACATCCAGCTGACAGGAGAACAGGGCTGCTGCGGAAATCGCTGCGGGGTGAGTCGGACAGAGACAGACGTTTCCGGTGTTCAGAAAGAGTTCAGGGAAAAAAGTACTTTTAGTTAGAATAATTGCTGTTGTTTTCAATGTTAAGAGGAACTGTCACACACAACATGCGTTCAATGAAAGCTGAGTCAAGCTGAGAATTACTCAATCATGAAATGATTCATCATCATTGCACGACACTTTGGTTTTCTGTCTTGAGGGAGATAAGACAGGACAGTGCATTTCTCCTTTTCCTCATAGGATTTTCACAAAAAGCTCTTTGACATGTGGTGCTGCTGACATATGTTATCACCTGAAAATATTTAAACAACATCAAACTTTCTGACCTTTCCTTGTGATCTACCTTCTGCAGATGTTGTTTTCCATTGTGTTTGCTGCCATGGGAGCAGTTGGTGCTGTGTACAGCTTCATTGTGGCAGCCCTTGCTCTGGGTAACGGGCCCCTCTGCAAAGTCAGTGGGGACTGGGAAGTGCCTTTTGCAAGCAGGTGATAAACATAACTTTGTGAAGACATTTGCAAACATTTATGAAGCTCCGGTTACTTATAGGCCTCTTCTTTTACACAGTGATGAGTCCTATGTGCTCCACTCCAACTTGTGGGGAAAGTGCACCGAGCCAAAGAATGTGGTGCAGTTCCACATCGGACTCTTCATGACTCTGATTGTGACCAGCTCCCTGCAGGGGGTGTTGTGTGCTGCTCAGATGATCAACGGCCTCATTGGCTGCCTGTGTGGAACTGGCAACTACGACGAGGTAAAGATGGAGAGGTCACACTTCAGTCTTACATGTTGTTAGGATATATGAATCCTGATATTTCATATAATTTGAGAGGATTTTAACTTTACTTTTCACTTTATTCTATTTTATTTCTTTGTTTGTTTTTTACTTACAGAAAGCATAAGCTTCTGATCAGGAATGAGAAGGAAGGTATCTCATCATTTGCAGTCGTACCACATCTGATGACTTGACTTCCGCCCCCTGCAGGATGGATAAGAGTAATGCTCCTGGCTGAATCTGCACAAAATCTCCACCTTGAAATGGTTGCTGTCTCTAGTAGATTTGAATTTTTTTGCATTTAATGATGCTTCACGCTGTTGCAATGCATTAGAACACAATTATTACATATGATAATTACATGGCTAATTTTAAATAAATTGGTTTAAAATATGCACCACTGATCCACTGCTGCAGGCCTGAAATTGCATTCATCTCATTTAGCATTTTGTAGCTAACATGAACAACTTGGCTTCTTATATGTTTCAGGCAAAATAATAAATGGTGTCCTTCTTCCTCTTCAGTGATGCCTTCAGTGTTTATTGAATAACTCTCACTCAATACTGTGTTATTATCTATGTAAATGTTTTAACATTATTACAGGTTGTTAGACCAGCTAGGTACCAGCCAAAAGTTTGGGCACACCTTCTCATGCAGTGTTTTTATTTATTTGTATTACTTTCTATATTGTAGACGAGATGACATTTTCTTTACAACGTAATTCCGTATGTGTTCCTTCATAATTTTGATGTCTTCATTATTAAGCAAACCAGTTGAATAGGGCTTTTAACTGGGTACCAACCCTACCTCTGCACAACACAACTGATGTCTAAAAAACATTAAGAAGGCAAGAAATTCCACAAATTAACTTGTGACAAAGCACACTTGTTAATTGGAAACCATTCAAGGTGATTAATTGAGAGTGCCAAGTCAGTATGCAAAGGTGTCATCAAAGCAGAAGGTGGCTACTTTGAATAATATAGAAAATAAAACATATTTTACATAATATATTAAATAAACATATTTTCATAACTTTGTTTTTTACTGAATAATTCCAAATGTGTTCCTTCATAGTTTTGATGTCTTCAGTATTAATCTACGATGTAGAAAATAACACAAATAAAGAAAAACATTGAGTGAGAAAGTGTGTCCAAACCTTTGACTGGTACTGTAAACTTACTGTTAAATAACAGACTGGGAATGTTTACATGTTTGACGTCACAGCTATAGCTTCTGCATGAGCAGGCTACAGTTTCATACCGTATACAGAGCGAAGCATGATTGAGGAACTCATAGCCCAACTGTAGGTCTTTACTGTTTACCACTTAATAATGGGAACACTTGCAGGTGGTTTTCCTGCTCCGACTGCCCTGGCTTTGAGTCAAGTTAACTCATGATGCGCGTGCAAAAATCTACCAGGAAGAAATAAAAGTGAGTGGAACAAGTGTGGTCATATACTATCAAGCACATTATTTGCTATGTAAATGAAGTGACATTCAGGCCTTTTACTTAGTTACTTAGTTATTTGCTTATTTATTTATTATTCTTTGATCCAATTGCAAAGTTCAAGCTGTTCTGAGAGAGAAAGACTGAGATGGCCATGATGCCTTTAATTGGTCCAACATGTGTGTAAAATGAGGCACGATTCAGGTGAGATGAGAAATGGGCTCTTTTTCACACATTGTACTCTATTACTGTAGTGTATTATCCTAAACACAGCATGTTTTCAACAAATGAGAGTGTGAGAAAAACTGGGAATGTCATTCTGGTTGTGAATCTGTTGTTAAGTGACGGCTGCAATAAGCGATCAATACTATTGTTCATGTGAGGAGGGATCAGCAACATATTTCCTGTGAGGAACGGTGCCTCGCCCGAGCGTTGCTAAGAGACAACTCATGTTTTGGTAAGCATTTCTTCTTCGTCTGTTTTTTCACAATCAATTTATTGATGCAGACTAGAAATGAGCCCTTTAATCTAGATCAGAATTATCCAGATATGATTAAATCTCAAAATTGGGTATTTCAAAACCAGGAGATCAGGGATAGCTAAAAAAAAAAAAAAGGATTACAGAAGCAAAAGCTGGATGAATCTCGATGAATCTTCAAGGCTTTGAAATCCTGGACCCTGCCCATAGAGAAGCTAAAAAAAAAAAGTCACCTGTCTGGTCAGTGTTTAAACAGCCATACTGTGGCCGTTTATCACCGTTTTGCATTTGATGTCAATGACACATTGTTTGTTCTCTGCAAAGCATGCTGCCGCAGGTCTAAAGTCCAGCCGCGCTGTGATCCAGGAGTCACAATGTCAATACATCAGCAGTGTACTGTATGCAATGGGTGGTGGTAAAACACAGCGCTTCATCTACTGCTCTCCAGACAATCTAGTTCCACTTTGTGTTAATATGTAACAGCAGCATACAAGAAACTGAGATTTAACTAGGTTACAGTACAAGCATTTCGGTGGCCTGATCACTAAACTTAGTACCAGTGTGTAATAGTACTGGGATCAATAGAACGTCTGACTCAGATGATTCATGTGCTGACAAATTTACCCTCCTCCAATAAAAGTGCATCTGCACATGATCTGGCTCAACAAAACACGCGTTGTGTCTCAAAGATACCAAGGTATGAGTCACGTATACCTCTGCGGCCTATCCCAGGCTCTGTTTGTCCATGTTATCGGCTTGTCATTACACCTCCCACACCCTAAAATTCACTCACCATATTTGGATTCTGTTCCCACTGCAAGCACTTTACATTTCCTCTCAGGGTCGGCTTCAAGTGGAACTTCTCCAGAGACCAGGAACTATCTGAGCTCAAGCTTGACGAACGAGAAGGAGTTTTTTTTTCTTTTACACTCACGCTGACAACATGTGTACTGGAAGATGTTCCCGCTGCATTGCCGTTACTCTGTACCCGTTGGCACTCATATCCATCATCTGTAACATTGTTTTGTTCTTTCCGGGCGGGGATGTGAAGTATGCCAAAGATGGACATATTACTGAGGAAGTGAAATACATGGGGGGGCTCGTTGGAGGGGGTGTAATGGTAAGTTGTCTTTCCTCTTGCATGCTCCTGAAGGGTGTGACTCTGCTTCTGTAAATTCTTCTCCTGCAAAATGACGTTTAGGCAGCTGCAGAAACATGTATTGGCATATATGTACTGGCTTTATACTGTGAACTGGATTTTCATGAGTTTGCAGTGGCCGTTCCGTGCTGCATGACTCCCTCGTGAGACACATTTAGTTTGCCGTCTAATGAGTTTAGCACAGTTTGAAGGGGTGGTCCTCCACTCCCACACGACTAACAAAAGACCTCTGCAAGTCTTTTTAACATATTCTACAAGCTTCAGGTTGATTTGTTTCGACTCGACTGAACTGAATATGAACTCCTGTCATCTCACCTGTCCCGCCGCAGGTGCTGATCCCGGCGTTGTACATCCACTTGACTGGGAAAGAGGGGTGCTGTGGGAACCGCTGTGGGGTGAGTCCATCAGGAGTGAAAGATGGGGGCTGGCTTAAATTCAAATGTTTCACAATGTAAACTACACACTTAATTCTCTAAAATTGAAGTATTGAGTGGACGCCAGTAAGGGGGAAAGAAGTATGCTGCATGGCTCTGTATCAATAAACCATTGCCAAACCAGCACTTTCTCTGGATAGATAAGATAACACACACTGTAATGCATCTTGAAAGGACAACAATACATCTGCCTTTCTTGATCCAAAAAGAATAATTCAAAATTCAAGATGTGTGCAAAATATTTACCTAAATCTGTTTTAATCTCACAATGCCGCAGATATAAATGAACAAGTCACTTCTTGGAATAACAAGATAAGACAAGTGTTACTGTTGTTGCAAGTTTTTCTTTGGGTTTTGTAGGAAGTCCTGATCAAATTTTTAGATGTCAATTGTGGTACAACAATGTTAGAGCACTGGATAAAGCATGTGGCTGCCTTAGAGGTAGAAAATATCAACAAACTGACTTCCTACAGCGCTGATATGAAACATGTTCCTGCATGTTGAGCTTTACCCTGTAGTTTATCTTGTTCTATTTGGGAAAAACATAATTTGACTTAGTAAATGTGAGGAATGTGAGAGGTGAAACAAATGTCAGCGGACAACTGAGAGCCTGTTTCTCCTGTAGCTCATAAATACCAATCAATGGCAGGAAAAAATGTGAGGAGGAACGAGAAGAGGGGGAGGTGGATGAGCACGGGAGAGATTCCAGTGAAAATATGTCATCAACAGCAAGACAAACGCCTCTGACCTTTGCTTATCATTTGACTTCTGCAGATGTTCTTATCAATTGCGTTCGCTGCAGTGGGTGTGGCCGGTGCACTGTACAGCTTCATCGTGGCCGTGCTGGGCTTGCAGAACGGGCCCCTCTGCAAAGTCGTCCTGATTTGGGCGACACCCTTTAAAGACGGGTGAGTAACTTCCCCCGCTGGTGTTTCTTGAGCTGCTGAATTCCTGCTCATTCACAGAGCTCCTCTTTTGCATAGTGATCGCAATTACCTGACCGACAACACGTGGTGGGGGACATGCACAGAGCCTAAGGACATTGTGACGTTCAACATTGGACTGTTTGCCACTCTGCTGGCCACGAGCAGTCTGCAGCTGGTCCTCTGCGCCATTCAAATGATCAATGGGCTCTTCGGCTGCCTGTGTGGAACCTGCACCGAAAAAGGGGTGAGATGAAGACACTGTTTTCTGTGTTGTTAGACACTTAAAAGATAAGATGTGTAAGGTCAGATAATCTTAACTTCTTTCCCTTCTTACCTGGTTTCTGTTGTCTGTTTTTAACTTTCAGCCGCTGTAAGTTCCTGACAGCTCACTGCTGCCCCCTGCTGGCACACTGGGAGCAGTGCTCAGGGCTGCACCCGCAAAAAATATTTACTCGTCTATTTGGCAGCATATTTTTTTATACTTTTTATCTGCATTTCATAATGATTAACACTTCATATAATAAAACACTAATTTCTGTCTTAAGTTATATTGTGAAAATAACAGTATTGGAGATAAATCATGCTAACTATATAGTCACATTAAATAAATTGGTTTTAAATACATCTACAGCTTTGTGTTGTGTTGAATCATATTTGGCATTTCACACTAAAATCAACCTTTTGGTTTATTGAGATAGCCAGTCAAATTAAACACAGGACACAGTTTTTCTTCAATGACACCTTTAATGTAGGCTGAAATAGGGTTGGTATCAATACAAACATTTCTGTGTCATCTCAGACTGTTCCCGTTCTAAAATGCCTACATTTGTCAATTAATGTTAAAGGAATATGATTGAAATTTCTGAATCGTCAACTACAAAGCACTGGAGAAAAACCCTGCACATGGAATTCAGGGTGCAAATGGCACACTGGAGAAGGCAGTATATATTTTCTTATTGACACAACAATAAAGGTTAGACAAAAAAAATGCAAAATGACTTAAGAGGCAAAACTTGGGTCCCAAAAGAATGGCAACTTAATGACAACAGGAGTGGAATATAACATGTCAATGCAAAAACAGTCAGTATGATGTAAAATGAGACTCAAACACCTGCTGGCTGCTGATGAAACCTGCAAGATTTCAGTCAAGAATGTTTGAAATGTAAAATGTTTCTGCATTTCATGTTGATCTTGTAAATAAACCAACATAGGACCAATAACTGAGGCGCATACTCAGCTGAGAATGATTCCGCAATTGAAAACACACGTCATCGCAACACATTTTGGATAAGTAAAATTAATTAGTACATGCCACTTCACATTTTCAAACAAAATTTACATGCAGAGATTTGAAGTAAGGTTTTGTGCTTCACGGGCAACCTCACAATCTAACGGAGTGTGTTTCTTACCCACATAGCTCGATGCAGAGCAAGTAAAGAATGATTTGAAACGACTGGCAGGGAAGCGCATTTCTGTGCAGATGCGACTTTGCTGAGGTAGACATGAAACAATTAACTGGAGTGCTGACAGTTCCTCTTAAAAGAGGCTACTTAAGGTCAGTCAGTACTTTCTAATATTTGTGTGCATGTTGTATGTAGGAAGTAGCATTGTAGGAGTGTTAAAAACAATATTTAAATCTAAAAAATAAATTAATATCAGGATTTAAAAGATGCAAATACTATGTCAGAAGTCTGAGAAATGGAGTGTGACAGTTTTTTTTAGGTGCGTTGAACAAAAGCAAGAAATGGCAAAAACCAGATCCCACACGCACCGACTGGAGTTCGGATGAGGTTATATGGCTATTGTTAGTTCACTTCCAGTTCACCGCTCCTTCGTTAGTGTCCTGCATATTTCCTCAGTCAAACTGCTTCATCATGAGCTTCCGGCTGACCTCGTAACCCAGGAACAGCGCCCCGTTGGCAGGGAAGGTGCGGACCATGGTGGGGGTAAGACCAGAGTAGAGAGCCCTCACACCTGAACAAGAGAGGCAGCGTTTATATTCTGAGTGATGAAGCGGAGCTCCAAGATAATAAAAGATAATAAATCCCCACTTGCACCTACCCTCAGCACGAGCAATGGTCATGAAAGTCTTGAAGAACCCCGCCTGTTTGCCCGTCATAGACATGACCTGGATCCGAGACTTGACACAGTCCATGGGATAGACCACCAGCCACAGACAGGCCCCCCCGAAACCTCCGCTGAACACGATTGGAGCCACACCTTCAACATACACAGTGTGAGGCGAAGATTATTAATACTGAACACACTCCTGTCCACTTGAGGCAGGTTTTGTGCTCTCTGGTCGTGCAGACGCCATATTTTTGGGCAGTACCTATGTCGTCTTTGTCACATTTCATGTAGTCCGCAAAGGTGGTGCGGCAGAGCTCGTAGGCACCGAAGAAGCAGAAGTACCCGGGGACCTCTCTGGCTATGGTGGTGGTCAGGCCCTGGAAGAAGCCCTGCGGTCCCTCATTCCTCATGATGGACTTCACCACCGACCACACTGTGCTTCAGACAGAGCAGGGGGACGAACGGCGCGGTCAACGCACACACACTACCACACTTACCCACATATACCGCACACTATATAACTACTGCTGATATATAGACCACTAAAACTAAAAATCTAAAACTAATTTACAAACATTCATTGTGGTTCAGATCTACATGTGAAATATCGTTCTTTGAATAAACAGTGTTTTGCAAATGAATTTATCATTGAATCATGTTGTAAAATACATGAAATAAACAGACTTTAGCACAAGCAAATTGTGCAGAAATATTTAGAAATAATTACGGATGTTAATTTGTTTTTCAGATTTGTAAAACAATGAGATTATTTAAATTTCACATTTCTGAATTCTCAGTTTTTTGTTTTAAAAAAAACTTCAATAGCAAATAACAAATCTAGAGTATGTGACAAAAAACAGGACTTCTAGTTCTGTGAATGTCAATCTTTTCAGCTCCTGGATATTAAATTACAGTATGTATATATTGATCCCATAGAAACTAAACAATTTAGCCAAGATATGCCAATATTGCTGCTGTTTGACAAAATACATAAAAATGTCTCTGCTAAAGTATTTATAAGTTTCTGACTCTTGGAAAAATAGTAAAATTCCCCAAAAACCACTGTATCTCTGAACTCTCTTTAACCAAATCACACACATTTAAACTATTCTACAGTTTTTACCTTTTAAATGTCTGGATCTTACCTCTAGATTGGACTGTGGAGATTAAAAACACATAAGCAGCATGATTGCAGTGGTTGTGTCAACACAGTTAAGTTGTTAATAATTATTCCCTTTATTTGTTTTTTTTCCCCCACACTCGCATGAATACACACACATGCGTCTAATGCATCTTTCAAGGGTGTTCTTATCAATGCCACCTGACCAAAACGCTAACCAAAGATCCTCTATACACCAAGAGACCCCATGAGAAGCTGCTCCAATGATATGAAATGGTATACACTTCCTGACTCCTAAACGGGTGTGGTCACCCTTACTCAGGCCAGCGCCCAGATCTTTGCACCAACAGTTTGTAACCGTCTTTGCCACCAGAGGCGGGTTGTGCCAAGTCTAGTGAGAGTGTTGTCCAGACAGGGACAGGTCTCAAACAAAAGTGGATTTTCTCCTGATGTGTCCTTCTGAAAACTGCCATTTTTGTGACAAAATGTTCAGAAGACATGTGGCTTGTGAAAATTGAGTCCAATATTTACTTTGGTGAATGTGGGGCGACAGAATCGACCAGACCACAATCTGTGTTCACGTTCAATTTTCCCATTGGAGTCAATACACCCAAGGCTGCTGCTGGTCTCCTGGTTTCTAAACCGTCTTTGCACTGACCATCCAGAGGCCTGTACTACGAAGCTGGATTAACTCATTCAGGATCACTCCGCCACACCTCGCTCAACTTCACCGGATCTCTGTCATCCGGATCAACTGGACTACGAAGTAGATTGCCCAGCGATTTAATTTGTTTTTGTTGGTGAATTAACGGAGAATGGTTGGAGCAAAGCCTCATGGAAAATGGGAACTGCGAGTCAATCTGAGTTAATGAATGAGCGGCCGTCAGACAGAGACGTGGGCAGTTCGAAGTGACCGGTGGTGGGCCGGTACGGTCAGAACTTTCCGGTGTATTTTGGTGTCCCACTCCGCTGATCACAGCTCGCAGCAGCCAAAAGACGGCGAGAGTGTTGGCAAAAGAAAGAAGTCAGCAAGCCATTTTCCGAGAGCAGCGATTGGTCAGTGGGCGGTCTTTTGTACCCGCTAAGCTCTGATCCTCAAACATAACCTGCTCCCGACCAGGTTAGCCGTTCAGCATAAGTTACCATGGAGATGTATCCCGGTAAGAAGTGAACCACCGTCGTAGTACAGAAAACCCAGAGTTAACCCCGAAGTTACCTCGATAAGCTCAAATCCTGCTTCGTAGTACAGGCCCCTGAACCAGGTACTACTATCTGGGTCTCACCAACACTATGTGAGACCCTTCTGATAACTGCTGTAATATTTTTGTTAACTTCCATTCACTGAGCCACCCCTGAAAGGATTTTGGAGCCCACCAAGATAGTCCACACACAATAATGTCCAAAAATCCATGACCATTCAAAACCCACTCACTTGTGGCTCTTGGCAATCTTTCCTGACGCCTCCATCTCATACATGGCCTGCAGCCGACACTTGACAAGCTCCGTGGGGCAGAGAACTAGCGAGGAGAAAATGGACGCTACCGAGCCGGCGCAGGCTTTCTGCATGTCACTAAAACAGAAGGAGGGATAAACACAAGACAGTTAGAGCTCTTTAAGTGTACTCTCCAGGCGACATTGACCACGTAATAGCAAAGGAGGACAGCCTACGTCAGCGTGGCTTCGTGGTGCAGTCCCGCCGTGAACCGAATGACCTGCTGGCAGAAGCCGTAGCTCATGAAGAGCACCGAGTTCTCGGCGATGTTGGCCATGAGCGCCGGCGTGGTGCCCTGGTAGAGGCCGCGCAGACCCACTTGTCTGTAGGTGGACGCGATGCAGTGGACGAACCCCCGGTACAGCGTGGGAAAGGTCTGCATCTTGACCTTTGCCGTGTCCAGAGGCTGCCCGCTGAAGACACACGCAGCTCCGCCTTGGAGAGGAAAGAAAGAAACAAAGAAACCGGAGTGATCAGACAAAAAATAAAAAGTGTCAGTGTTGTGCAAACAAGAGGAAAAAAGATCAAAGTTTGTGCACTACATTCAGTACGCCCTGTGAGGAGAGATAAGAATCAGAGACGGCTTCGCTTCCACTGAATAGTATAAACAGTCAATGAAAGCACAGACAAATGAGCCGGAAAAACACAGGAGTCATCAAAACCTCCCGCTACGTCTGACGCTCTGACACAGCGGGCCTGTCGATCGGCAAAGAAGTCTAAGAGCAGGCGTGATTATTCCAGAGAGATTAAATACTGCAGTCTGTGTGCATTGTGATACTGTTTGTTTACTGACTGTGGCAGACAAAGCGCTGTAGTTACCTATGGCTCCTGCAGAGAGGTCAATGATGGCCTGGACCACCGGGTGTGGGGCCATGGTCTCAAAGTTGTCTGATGAGGTTTCTCTTTCTCGCAGCTACCTGGTGACATAAAACACAAGCAAGTGAATGACACTTTTCCTCCTAATTCGACTCACAACGCACACTTCTACATCTTAATAAAGCACTGTAATTACTATAAACACAGAGAGAGAGAGAGAGAGAGAGAGAGAGAGAGAGAGAATATAATCAGCCACTTGTTTCTTCAAATGCTCCCCTGAGACAGTGATTATGTGTATTTCAGCAGAGGGATCAGCGCCCAGGACAGGCAGCCAGAGCAGCACGGTTATAAAGTTCACTACAATAAAAACCTGCCCTCATTTATGGCAACAGTAATTATTGACAGTTAGTTGGGTTTGTATGGAGGCTGTCATGTATGACAAAATGCAAAGGCAGATGCCACCTTTATACAAGCGCTAGACAGTACAAATGACAAGTTTGCATTATTAAAAACTTTCTGAATGAAGGTGACAGATATTATTTTTCTTGTGGTGTAATTTTCTATTAAAGTTGTCAAAAATTTAGGAAGATCCGCAATTAGATTTTTCACCCAAGGCTGCACAAATATGAACATTTTCGGTAATATATGGATTTTTTTTGTTGTTTGTTTTGTTTTATTTTATTTTAACTACAGCAATCTAGGGTAAACTCATTGGGTCATTTCAGATAAATGTCTAAGAACTATCAGGACTTCATGTTGGCAATTTTTTGATAAGTAAGTTATTTTACTAATGCTAAACTACTTTTCTGGACTTTGCTTTTATGTGCAGGCCTTACTCCATATGCCTGACACAGGCTTTCCACCAGAAGGCGACAAAACGCACATTTTTCTGTAGAAATAAAACATCTTCACGCCATCAAAATGACCGAATGACACGTGTCAGGCAAAAATCAAATGTCTGAATCAAATGTCTTTTTGTTGTTATTATTGAAAATCACAAACCTTACAGGAGGGAGTCGGGTTGAACCGGAGAGCATCAGATTGTCGCTGTAACGTTAAAGTCTGTGTGTGACCGAGTGAGCTGCTGACCGACACTAACACAACACATAACGACTAAAGGTGACCGCATGCTTCACTTACACCACTTGATCAGACGTCCACAGTTTTATCTTGGTGCTATCTCATTTGCGACATGCGTGCAACCCTGCGGTCACTCAATGAATGGATTGACCATCAGTCTGTTATTCAGGAGGAGAAGCTGGAGGTTGTCTCATGATGCCGCGAGATGTGGATACGTTGAAGAGGTCTCACTCCGCTCGAATTTCCAGGTATTAAGACCATGTACGAATTTGCCTTTTTCCCCACTCACTTTACCCTGAATGTACATCTCTAAATTGTGGTCTGCATATTATTATTATGTGACCGCTAGTGAAGTCTATTAAGAAGTTTGAGTTGATAAATATTGTCACAAAAGTTAAAATTTACTTACATTTGCATGCAAAAGAACGAAATCTGGAACAATTAGGCTACAGTCTTTTAGAAAAAATTAATTCATTTAGATAATATTGCACCAAATGTAAGACATAAATAGTGTAGGAGAATAACTACTGACATTTATGGAATTAAGTTATTCAATGACAAAACAGTTGTAATTATAATCAGTTACATTTACTGAGAAAATGTGTATAAATTATGGTTCGCTACTAGTGAAATTCATAATGTAATGTAATCATTGCCTTTAAGTTCAAATTCAACATTATTTATATTATCAAATCAGAGACAGGCTCAAACATAACTGTATAAAGTTTGCTTCACGAGGAGTGAAAATGCTGTCAACAAAACATTTTGATGTCAAACCTGAGGAAACATCTCGGCTACAATTATGCAACTGCAGTGCATCAGTCACATAAAATTAAGTTTTAAAACCTAGTTTAACACATCGGTTAGACAATTAATTAAAAAGTAATTAATAAAACGTAACAAGTTACATTACTTGTATGATTATGTAGCCTAATGTAAATATTTTTATTACTCAAATTACATTTCAAAAGTAACTTTCCCAAAACTGTAACAGCCACTGAGTCATCTTCTCAAATTACGATCTATGACACGAAGTGGCATGCGGAAACACTTCCGGGTTGCATTCTTTTTTGGGGGGGGGGGTGGTTTCTTCAAAATAAGCGTTCATCAGAAGTGTTACAGCACCACCTGCTGGTCGTTTTTGTGTTTTTGAGAAAAAGATGAGAAAAGTTATTCAGGAGATCTTTTTTCACCTCGCAACCAAGGACATTGTGCTGTCAATCAAGTATGTTGGTTTGTTGTTTGTTCATTGTTTTACCACTTTGCAGCCTTTTCAGCAAGCTCATCACAACATGTTTCACAATCCAGTTTTGGTATTTGGTATTAGGCTATAGCTATGTTGATGGACC
>JBCAUF010000028.1:17548147-17561165 GCA_038406115.1 Haemulon aurolineatum
TCCTCCTCCTCCTAACCCAGGATGTTATAATCTTGACCTGCACATGATGATGGTGATTTCATGTAAAAATGTCAAATAACATAGAAACTCAAAGGTCACATTGTTGTTAATAAACTTGAATGCTGCCAAAATACCATCTGGTTCAACAGAAGAGCCTGGGATTAAATACATGTGCCCCCTGTCCACAGGCTTATCCTTAAAAACTTAGACCAGCATGGCTTACCAGTCTAGACTTGTCTACATGTTGTAACACATCAGTTGAGACATGCACTCAATAAAAGACACACAGATTTCTCTTTTTTTTTTCATATCACTTTGCCTTTTATCAAAAAAAAAAGAAACATTGACGTTGTCTACATCACAGACAAGAATCATCAATATTCTGTTTTAAACAATTTTGCCATGAACAGAATGAACCCCATGCCCATCCCTCCCCTGGAGCAAACTCCTCTATACACAGTATACTTTACATACCTATAGTTCCTGTTCAGTCTTTTTGCATTTTACATCATTATCAAAGTAGTTTGAAGTAGCATTATCAATAGCTTTAAAATACATACAATGCTCTTTCCATTGTAATTATAATTGCTATCCTGATTGTACATACAGTATCATTTCCCACAGTTAGAGTCTGACGAGCAATTTATGTGCCTCGATTTCAACAAGTTGTTACAAAATATTCTGAAGAGACAGCACAAGTCTCCGCATCTCGTTAAACCAAAAGACTTCCGATGATTCGTAGATGAGAAGCGTTTTTCGTACGACCGCCGTGTGTCATGAGAATGGAAACGCTGCAGAGAGCCTCACGCTGTTAAAGTAGTTTTGAATACACAGTGCGTTAAATGACATTTACCCAAATCCACCGTTTCTATTGATGCCTTCCTCCTATTTTGACGTCAGTAATATCCTCAACCCTTCTCAGACTCTCCAAGGGGCTTTACGACCAACTGTTACGTCTGCTCGAACTTGAGATTATGAGGTACAGTCAGAGAATCTCTGTAATCCCCAATTAGAAGAGTTACACTGAAGGAATAACAAAGAGATTAGAAAAGATCACTTCAACAAAAGAGTAACACAAGTTAGAAAAGTGGAACTCGTCCATGTGTTTGTATGGATTTGTTATACAAGAGTTTGGCAATAAAGTTCTCAGTATTGAGCACAAACTGTTGGCAGTAGTGCGCTGTGCTCAATCAATATACTTTTTTTTTTCCTTTATAGGATTAAAAACAGTGATTTAGAAGTGCCTCACAAATTTGTAAAAACCAAATTCTTTAAATTAAACTTCATACTGTGTCAGTTTGGTGTGAGAGGTCCTCAACTCTGCACGGTGAAACTCAGAAATCACCGTTTACACATAAAACTTTGGCACCAGAAACAAGTCCTTCGCAGAGGAAATGCGGGCCAGGTGTTGCGCACATCTCCGAATGAACACTAAAGAAATGTGTGGAAGACTTGGTTTTCCAGGAGCTGGTTTGAATTTCTATTTATGCACTGATAAGTCAAGCATAACTGATTGGCGACCGGTAATCACAGCCAGGCACTTGAGTGTCCTTTTAGATGTGAGTTAAGGGCCAGGAGGAAATATCTGCGCCTTTTTTTTTTCTTTTTTTTTTTTTTTACTTCAAGGATTAAAACACTCCAATTAGTTTTTCTTTTTTTTTGTAAATATGTAACAGCGTGCAAGTGCAGTGAAGCATTTAATATCTGCAACAGGGTCAAAACTATTTGGTTTGTGAACCAGAGCCCCGTGAGAAGTAAAAACTCAATCTAAATGTGGGAAAAGCTACCAGTGTCAAAAATACATCAAGAAAGCCATCTTCGTTTGTACCCTGTATACACACAGCCAGAGCCCTGGACTGAAAGAGTTTGGTCACTGCAGTCAGTGAAGTGTTTGGCATTGCAACACCATATCCAGTAGACATTTTCTTTCTTTTTTTTGTTTTTTTACAACATGACCAAACTCTCCATCAGCGGCTCTGGATACAGTACGCAACCAGTCATAAACTATAAGTCACACTACCTTAAGAAAAACACTGTTTTCTAAAACAAAAAACAAAAATCCATTTAACAACTTATTTTTTGGCCCAGTGGCTGTCAAGTGAAAAAGTGAGTCTTCTTTTTTTCTCTTTTAAATCAGATCTACGACTGATTTTGTGCATCTACTCTTTGCAAATGTTGGTAACACTTTAGTAGACCTTTGAATTGTTGTCAGACTTTATATTTTTTGGCAATTTGTTTGACAGCAGCAGAACGTTATAGATGGAATAAGAGAGATAAAGTAATGAGTGTGAGCAGGAACGGCACCTTCACATAGCTTAGACCAAGGCCCGTGTCTGAGTGTGGAGAGAAAAAGAGAATGAGAATAGGACAGAGAGAGAGAGAGAGAGAAAAGTAGCACTATTCACACCTTCTGGGATCTGAATCCACGTCCAGATAATCCACATCCAAATAATGAGAGCAATACACAAGCGTGTTAATACTGTTTTAGCCCAGATAAGCAGTCAGGCACCGGTACTGGCTGCTCTGACGGGTTAAAATCACCTCCGTTCATGTTTATTTTGGGGTTAAAAATATACTGCAAAGGAAATTAGTGCACATATTGAATTTTCTATCTAATACTGAAGATCCTGTTTCATCAGTAGACAAAGTATTTTATATACAAGACACCGGTAACTGTATTCGTCTTGCAAAAACAGGGAAAGTCATTAAAAATATTTTTTTCTTTCTGCAGCTATCTGCTCCACCATGTCAGCTAATAATCAGCTTCAGATGGAGGATGCCCCATCTGAAACAGGCTGTCAGCTTTTACACCGAACAAGTGGCTTGTTGGTTGTGGACAAGAGTGAAGAACATAGGGCCTGACGTGGATTCATCCCAGGGTGTGAAACTACTGAGAGAGAAAGAGAAAGAGTTTTTTTTCTCCTTTTTTTCCCTTTTTTGCTTTGTGTTTTTTTTTTTTTTCTTTCTTTTTTTTTTGGCCAAACAAAAGAGCGAGGGAGTGCTTACATTGTGGCTGAAGTGTTAGGCACTGCAAAAAATAAAAATGATATTTTTTTCTTCTTCTTCATGTTTCTGATAAACACAGTAAGGCAATTTGATTATGGCTGACTGATAGCAATAGAAGTTTCCGGTCCGTCAACTTGTTCACAATTTAGACTCGGGAGAGAAACGACACTTGTTTTTTTCCATTTTCACAACCCATTTTAAGATTACCTGTGTAAAAACAGCTACAATCAAAAATGAGGCACTTTATAAAAGAGTATATAGATATCTAGGCTATATAGTATTAATCATTATATGTATACTGTATATTTTATATACCATTGTAATGTGTCACTTTATATTAGAATTGTGTTCATTGAAAACAAACTACAGTATGTACTATAGTTTCTGTTGTTCTACTTGTATACTGTAGTATATACTATAGTATAATGTACAGTTATAATAGAAAAGCTCAGTTGCCAAAAAAGTATTTACACTTCTCAAAGATTTTGTGCTACAAATTGATTCAAAATGCAATGACGTGAGATCTTACTTGGTCGTACTCAACTCAAAGCGCTGAATGATTTTGTGCTGAGATAAAAAGGAAATGTGATTTTTTAGAATTAAAATAGAGGGGAAAAAATGGTTCATTATCTGCTCTCATTTGTGTCCTATCAACATAAGAGCAAATACCTATTTTGTAGGCAGTGTGGGAGGTTTATGTTTCTTTTATACCATCACAGGAAGATTTTTTAGGAGTGCAGGGAGGGTCATTTAACATTTTCACATCCCAGATTCATTCTTCCCCCTGTGTGTGTATTGTACATTTTCCAAACACAAATAGTTACATCATAAAGATGCCTTTCATTCTGATATGTATCACTGAGCTCTCAAACATCTCCAACACGCCTGGCTGTGCAACTCAGGCATCATGTAATTGATTTGACAGTCATCTGTCAGCTTCATCTAATATATTGTTATTAAGAGGAATCCGGGGGTGGGGTGGGGGAAATTGCAGCACTCAAGTCCACCAGAAGCCAGAGAGCTGCTGCGTGTGTTCGGTCTGCTCGTGTAACAACCGTTTTCTGAGCAGCTCTTTGGAAATAATAAACGTTTTTTCTATGTTTTCCATAAATAAATTATTTTGAGATATGCAAGGGGTGGGATCTTGCTTTTTTAAAAAAAATCAAATTAAAAATAAGATTCAGCCTCCCACCCCAACAATTTTATACAGTCCCTAAACTGTGTAAAAGAATTTTCTTTTTAAAACTGGCATTCAGCTTCCCTGTTATCAGGCCCTTTCAGCACATCTTAATTTACATACATACAGTCTAATTACTGTCTTTACTGCGTGTTTGAAGCCAATTTGATTAAGCTGTTTACATGCATAACAGAAGAATGGTATGTTAATTTGGCCATTTTTATGCATTGTTGCATACCGTGATTATTAAATAAATGCACTGTTGTGTATTTATGCGGCTGCTTTTCTACAGGGTCTGCGTGGCATCAGTCATTTCCCTAAAATGTTATCTTGCTGCACAAAAGCTTTGGCTTTCACGTGACCATTTCCTGCAGCATTTCAGCCGCAGCATGAATACAAAATATGAGAGTCCAATAGAATTCAATGGTTTTTTGTGTGTTTGAAAGTTTAAAGTGTTATATGGTCAATTTTATTTAATTTTCTTGTGCACAGTGGAGAGAATACCCACTGTGTGTTTGTTTACATACCACAGCCTTCCCTTTAAGTCAATCCACAAAATAGCCTAAAACACCACTAAGATACATTGACTAGCTTTTCATGCTGGCACTGTTTGAGAGTCAGCCACGGGACATGACAAGACATGTTTAGTTTATGCATAATCAAAGCTGGGGCTGTATAAACATGTGTCCTGTTTGAGTGCACATCTGGAGCTTTAGGGATAAAACTAAATTCCTGGTATAAAAAACACACAATTACCGTATGACAAGTTTGAATGGATGAAAAGAGAGCCATTGTTCTCATTCCTCGGCTGCAACCTACAGATCAGCTCTCAGCCCGAGAACAACGCGATGTCAACATGAAAATGAAATTGTAAGTATCCTATTTAACGCCGTTTACACTCCTGTGGATCTCAAGATTGCATAAGACGTGTGGGATTTTCACACAGCCATTTTCTTAATGTGTGAAACAGACAGAAAACATGAAATATATATCTGAATTAAATTTTGTACAATAATAATATAATTGCCAATTTCTATAATCTGTTCTCAATAATACCTCAGAAAGTAAGCACATTTTGAAGACACTCAGCAGCACAAGAAAAGTGGTCGAGAAGTATAAAGTCTTTTTTGGGCAACTGTATATAATAAATCATATATGTTTACAGTGACAGCGTGTATGAGCGTATGAAACCTCTTCCAAGCTGCATTTCCTTCTTGTTTTGACTCAAAATGACACCTGATTATCTTCTAACTCGTCAAATATGGACAAAGGATGATGTGACGATACATAAAAAACATAAACCTTGAGACTTCAAGTTTGAATAAACGCAGCCGGGATTGTTTCAGCTGCCACTTTTGAGTTGAATTGATTGCTCCAATCACAAGCAAATGTGTTTTAAATTAAGATACACAGATGGGCCTCTTCTGCCATTTGTGTGATTCCCTGAAAGCCTTGTTAATCTATGACTTTGACCTGCATGACTGTTAGTGTGTGACAGAGCCACCATGATCAACATAATGGCCACCTGAGAACTCACACACGATCACATATCAAATATCCAATTGTCATCCTTTCTCCGTGGCGAGTTAAATGATGCTCAAATGTCATTTTTATTCAAAACAAAGACAAAAACAAAGCATTTTCCTTACCCTGTGTGTGTGTGTGTTTGCGTGTGTGTGTGTGTGTGTGTTTGGCACACGTTTGGTTGACAGAAAACAGCAGACGGGACGGGGATGAGTTTTCAAGGGTTTTCAGTGTTCAGACTCCAGTGTACAGTTCTGTTGTGGCAACAGATCGGGCCGCCGAGCGTCCCCTCGCAGACTCAGTGTGGAGCTGTCACACCGGTGTCACGCTCACATCCAAGACCGCGACTGAGATCAACAATCTGGAAGAAAAGAGTCAAAAGCAGGCGGGATTTTAAATTGAAAATCATACATTTTCAACACAAAAGGCTTTTCCACCATTCACAATAATTGGTGTTTTTAAAAGTGTTGGTCTATAATCCATTATTATAGTTTACATAATAATTCACAGTAAATCTAATCTAAGTCTCCGCACACAAAGTGTTACAGAAGGTAAGGCAGTTCATCCTCCAAAGCATATTGCTTTTGTTGAATCTAGAGCTCCTGCTGGCTGCTTGAGTAAATATCACATGACGCATGATATCTTTCTAAAAGGATTTTCTGATTGGAGTCTCTTGCTGTTGCAGATGTCAATATTATGTGTCTTATCTGTGCGTCAGACTCAGTTCCAGGGACTTTGAGCTGTTTCTTCTTTAAAAAGGTAGATTTTCTCTTGATGTCTACAGAAGGGAGGAACTGACTCCAACAATACAGTAGTTTTATTAAAGAATAACCACAGCTGTTCATCAATGCAGGCTCAGACCAAAGGGCCCATAAATCAACCTGTGGTTCAAGCGGCTCTGGGTCGGTCTAACCGCTCCATCGGCTTTCAGGGTTGAATGATTGGCTTCAACCTCAACCCAACCAGCTAATGACAATGAGTTCACTTGCATATATTTCTGTACTTTATGGGGTTTTTTTTCCATTTTATACCATTTAAAAGAATGAACAGTTGACCACCACAGACTGAGACTGGTTCCTCTTCACTATGAGCGTATGAAGCTCTGTGGGCTGTAGTGCTGTGCGCTAATAACTACTCATACTGGGTAAGTGGATCAAATAAAGATGATTAACCATTTACAAACACCTGAAGTCCAGAGGGATTGAGTTACATCATTGAATCAGACTTCGCATCTTGCTCAGACTGTAACCTGATTAACTTTCAGCGTCAGTAGACTTCTGTGAAAATGTCTGCTATTTTCACAAGAACAACTTACGTCATTGTAAATAAGAATTTGTTCTTGCCTGATTAAATAAAGGTAAAATATTTTTCTGTTTTTTAAAAAAAAGTGCACTTTGCAGTATTGTTGTTTCTGCATTATGAGCAAACACAACAAGGGGCACTAATAAACATCTTAATCTAATTCTGCTATTTTAATAAGGATTTAATTTGAGAGTCTAATTAAAATGTAATTAAAAGGGGCGGAGTAATGTGATACCAGCAAAATTATTTGAGTGTTGATTGGACATTTGAGAACCAGGCCTGATTATTTGAGGTTTTATTGCAGTGCAGCCACCATCCTCAATATATCCAGGCTCCATATACTACACTATACATCCGTTATTAAAATATGGCTGCGGCTCGTCAAAGTGTGATAAAGCCTGTTTGTGGCTTACAGGAGGAGACGCATGTTCAATCATTAATCGCAGTATGAAAAATTACATGGAAGAGTCATTTACAGAATATTAACAGAGCCTTCTTTTCCTTGCTCTGTGTGTTAAATGCATAAATAAACCATCCCCAATTGAAATAATTAGGCAATGATTATGATTATACATGTACATTGAATAGCATTAGATGAATCAATCATGCAAATGCTGTAGCTGCTTCGAATAAATAAGATGTGCAAGTTGTTTGTTCCATTTAGTCCTCTGATTAATATTTATATTTATGCGTTTATTTACATTTTAACATACTGCCTCTTGCAGCTTTTATTTCTCGACATGTGACAAGAACGGATCTCTTATGTGTTTCAGCGTGCATCCATCAAAAATGTACCTCAGCTGCAAACATTAACCATTAAATAACTGTCATCTGTGCAGTGCCATGTGAGATCTTGCAGCCGATACCACCCACCCACACATGAACATAAACACCTGGCTCGTGTTCTGTCCCCTCTACCTCCATTTATGTGAAATGGCTCATTACCAGCAGACAAATCAATTGGCTTTGCTCTCTGAACACCCACTTGTGATAATAAGAGACTCTACAGACAACCCACAGCCTGGAAACACGGTGCTGCCCTCCAGCTTGAAGCAAAGGTACACATCAGTAAAGGATGAAAAGGAGAGTGAAAAGGAGTGACTAAGACCCAGACATGAGTTTTGTCTGTGGATTATGCACATCACATAAAAGGCTCGCATCTAGCTAGACAAATCATACCAGGAATTATATAGTTTTTCCTTTCAACTGGTTTGAAATATTTCTTTCACTTTTGCTTGTCTTTTAAAATTCATGACAATTAGAGCCGTAGCTAATGATTTCTTTCATTAATAGTTCTACAATTATTTTCTCAATTCAGCTGTTGATAATTTGATCTATAAAATGCCGAAATAAAAGCCACAATTTCCAGGAGACAAAGTTGAGAATCAAACTGCGTGTTTTTTGTTGAGCCAACAGTTCATAACCCAGAGATATCAATTTTACCATCACAGAGGACAAAGATAATCCGCACACATTACAAAATCTAGAGTCAGCGAGACCTTTGGCATTTTTACTTGAAGAAGGGATGCAACTTAAATTCAAAATGAATTATCAAACGGTTGCAGATTTTCTCATCTAATCAACAAATCGTTGCATTATGAATGAAAAGGATATTTTGACTAAAATGTGGATGTCATCATTATTATCTTCATTACTTCCCATTATTTTCTTTGTTAATCATTTGGTATATAACAAATGTCTTTCATTATTTTTGAGTCTGAGGTGGCAGCTTCATATTCTTTGTTTCATCTCAGTCCAACAAACCAAACATAATTGTATTTCTATCATATATGACAACTGAAATCATTGAATTTGATGGAGCTAAAATTACACAGCTGTTTGGGATTTTCGCTTGCAAAATGACTGAATTGATCAACTGATTGTAAAATTGCTGCCGATTCATTTTCTGCCTTTTGACTTATCATTGTGGTGCTACTAAAAATTTTGCCAAAGAAAAGATACAAATATCTGCAACCCTGACTCTTTTCAATCAGTTACATAAAGTCTAATTATCGGAGTGAATCAAGTTCTTTCCACTGAATGAAGAGGAGGAATATAAGACATTATTTGGTTGTGAAAAAGTGGATGTTTTCCCACTCATATAACCTCTCAATTTCTAAATTCAGAAATCACATGAGAAACTGTTCTATCATAGTTCTGAAATGCCTTCTACTTGACGTGTTATTGCAGTCACTGTGGTCAAGGTGATACATTTGGAGTAGCCTTGTAGATGCTGTGTCCCTCGTTTGCTGTTGTAATTACCTTCTTTTAGATGTGACATCAATAACCTGATTATCTAGAAGATACAGGAAGATGCCACTACAGACACTGCAACCTTAGGCCAGATGTCTCAAATTATAATATCAGAAAAAATTAAATGCAGAATGTCAGATCTCAAATGTTTTCAAAATGTCAAATAGATATTTCAAGGCCAGCTTGCAGTCCGAGCAGCACTTACCTTGACCATCCTTTCTACTGTTCTGGTGTGCTCTCAGTTCTTCTGACTTATAGAAATCAATACTGGCATAAGTGTTGAGGCTCGAGCCAGCACTGCTGCCCATAGCGCTTCCTCCGATGTTGTAGGCGGCAGAGGTACGCTCCACTCCAGCTTGAGGGCTCTCCTTAATGGCCAAGTCAAGGTCAATATAGTTAAGGCCTTGTTCAGCAGATGAGGTGGAGGCTTGTGGTGGAGGTGTGGCAGATAAACTAGCTGCCTGCCTGTTCTCCCACAGTGAGCAATCCAAACCATGCCGATGGCTCGCTGCCTGGCTGCCCTCCGGGAAGATGGAGGTAGAAGACGGTGGGTGGCGTGGTAGGGAGGGAGGTGAGCTAAATGTCTCTGAACGGTGGCTCTGCCGTCCCTGCGGGTCACCTCGGACCAATCTGCCGCTCCGCTCAGGAGACTGGAAGGACTTGACTGGGGAAAAGCCCAAGCCTGTCTCCTGCTCCATGGACAAGGGCTGACCAGAGTGGATGGCAGGTCTTGCTGAAATGCTGGGATCTGAACCTTTGTTGTCCATAAATGGAGCAGAGGCGTCTAATGGCATTGCCGCCATCTTTGCTTTTGTTCTGTACCCGGCGTTGCCCTCTGCTGCCAGAGGAGAGGACGTGCCGTGTTCATGGCGGGCCTTGGGGGCAACAGCTGGTGGGCCCTGTGGGCTGCTGAATGTGGATCGAACGGGAGTCAGGGGTGTCGAGGTCTTCCCCAAATCCATGCTGACGTATTCGGCAGAGGTGGACAACGGAGCGGAGAAGCTGCGGGGAAGGTTTGCAGGGTTATCGTGGCAAAGGAGCGGCTGGTTCATGGGCCGGAGGGTCCCGTGGATCACAGGCTGTCCGTGTTTAGAGCCCGCACGTCGTCCTCCATCATACTTATTGTCGTCTTTGTACACAATACTGACATACTCACCGACGTTTTGCGACACAGATGGCAGCAGATTCTCCTTCACCCTGGGCAGGGTGTTTGCTTTAGTAATGTCTGAAGACACGCTGAGGGGGCGACCCCTCCTTTGTTGCTTTGGGCTCTTACTACTTGATCCACGCTTTTGATGGTGGCGCCCATCTTTTGTGCATGTTCCCGCACTCTTGTACTCTGCTCCAGTTCTTAATAGACTTAACCCTCTCCCTGCCGATAAGGACTTGTCTTCCAGGCTTTCACTGCTGGCTGAGCTGGAGGAAAAGGAAGAGGAAGACATGGAGAGTTGACAGCCTCCTGCGGAGCCCACTGTAATTTTGTTTCTCTTGCTGTATCCCACTCCCCCTCCCCTCCCAGCGCTATCATGACCACTGCTGTCCTTTTTTCCTTCGCCTTTGTTTAAGTCCTCTTCAAAGCGAGTATACAGAGTATGTTGATAAGCTCGCGGCAGGGAAAAGTAGGAATTGAACATTTTTGGTTGCAGTTGGTGCTGCTCGGGGTGGGAGGGTGGCGTGCTGCAGGCGGAGCGGCTGCAGACCGGTGAGATGTTCATGTAGTCGCTGGCAGCCCGGCTCTCCATGCTGACCCTGCTATCCCACATGCCCAGTCTGTGCAGGTCTGTGGAGCTGCTGCTATTTGGAGACATGACCATGTAGCCCTCGGAGCTGGGCTGGTGGATGTGCTGAGGGGGGGACACACTGTTGTTGGGGGTCATGGCCATATACTCATCATCTGCCCCAGGTTTAGTGCTGGTGTCAGACATACCTATCGAGAGAGAGAGCGAAACAGGGGGAGACGTCACTCCAGGCAACATCGACATATAGCCACTATCCACAGCTGCTCCTGCGTCCACTTCTCCTCTGCTTTTGTCAGCCCTCTTCCTATTCTCCCCGACGACATCATGCTGCCCACCTCCGGCTGCCAGAGCCCCTGAGCCATGGTGCAAATCGGCTCTCTCTCGGTTAGCACTCTGCGACATGATGGCATATTCTTCATCATCTTCATCGTCTTCATCTTTTCTGTGTGGGGTCAGTCGTTCGTGGGCGGCCAACGGCAGGGAGGCCCTCTTACTAAGCAGTCGGCGTTCTGCTTCGGATTCCCTACTCGACGCGCGCCGCAGAATCCGTCGGCCTTTTGAGCGATGATGGGAACCGAGGAGACCCTCTCGCTGTCCCATCACGATGTAGCTGGAGGAGCCTTCTCCGTGTACATGGTGTCCAGAGAGGCTGGGTACGAGCAGAGAGTGCTCCCCGGGACTGGAGCCGTATTCATCTGAGGAGCCGTAGTCGCTCGGCGAACCTGAAACAGAAACTCTCTGAGAAACACGAGGGTAGGAGCAGATTGTCATACCCCCCACCGCCGCCCCCACCAGGCCACACTCTGAGCCGTGACCAGAGCTGGAGGACAGACTCGGTGCAGGTGAGGGAGCGGGATTAGGCGTGTAGCGTGCAAGGCTGAGGGTAATCTTAGCAGGGGTCGGGGCCCGAGTGGGCTTGGGCCTCAGTGTTGGCGTAGTTGAGCAGGAACCATTAAGACTCGGGCTGGAGCTGGCCCATGTCCCTTTGGCACTTGCTCCGCCCTCCTCCGACCTGGCCCCGATGCTGGCAGTTCGCGCCCTCGGGAATCCGTGGCGTGATGTAGGTGAAGTGCTCGTGCTGCTGCCTCCAGTTCCCGGGGTCTCTGTGCGGGCCCGCCTGGAGAAGCCGACCTGGCTCGGTGGCAGATTTGGATGATGACGACGGCTAGGGACACTGATGGGGTTTGAAACTGTACCGCCTCCGCACGACGTTCCCACAGACTGAGATTTACTGCGCTGACGGAACTCCTCGCTCAGGGCCTTCATGGCCTCCAGCAGGGTCTCGTGCATGTTCTGAGCCACCACAGAGTCATCCACCTGCATCCAGAACTCTCCGGGGCCGGTGATCGCCGATCGACCCACCTCGATGAAGAAAAAGTTCTCTGAATGGCCACACCTGCGGACATTCATCAGCTGCAACACCACAGCCGCCACATCAGAGTTGAGTTTGACAAAGTTGACTGTCTTGTCAGTCAGGCACAGCCGGTAGATGCCCACTAAGTTCCTGGCATGTCCAAGACCTTTAGGCCAAACCTTGACCTGCCATACTTCCTTGAAGGTTGGAACAGGAGACGGAGAGCTACACTCTCCACTACTGCCATAGTCTTCAGGGGTTTTACCTAGGAAAGCAACGAAGAATAAATCAATAAAAACAATTAATGCAATTGAATTATCACTGGTAAATAACTCCAAAAACTACAAATGTACATAAAACACATAACCTGTTGAGACAGTGGTCAGAGCCAATATGACAAACCAGTACAGGTGACACTAAACGATCATACATTGTTTATCTATCATCACTAAATTGCTACATGCAGGAATCTCCACTATGTGTGTGCCAAGCAACTGTGCTGCAGCTAATTCATCACCATCACTTTTAGGCTTCAGCTATATAGAATTATTAAAGTCTAGGAGGTAGATAGAAAGCATCCACTGGAAAAACCTGCATGCTCAGTTGTGAAATGCAATGCATCAAGCCTCAGTTCAATGCCAATCACATGACAAATTATAGACA
>JBCAUF010000028.1:18097017-18108595 GCA_038406115.1 Haemulon aurolineatum
ACAACTTTACTCAAAATATTTCATCTTGCATTGCAATTTGGTTTTAACCAAATGGATCATAAACTAAACACACTGGAGCAAACATACTGGTGCGACTGCTTTATCTGCAAGTCACAGCTTGACTAAAAGCTGTTATAAAAAAACTCTTTGCAGCGTGGCAGTAATTAAAAATGAGCTGTGTCACTTGTAAACAATGTCAAAGCAAAACAAAATTTTCAGGAAACACAGCCAAGTTGCTCAGTCTTTTGAATGGCATTTAACACCAAAGTTAATGATCATTCAAGAGGATATTTTCAAATTAAAAATGAGTTGTGTCACTTGTAAACAATGTCAATGCAAAACTACATTTTCAGGAAGCACAGCCAAGTGGCTGAGTCTTTTGAATAGCATTTCACACTGAAGTTAATGATCATTCAAGAGGATATTTTCAATAGATCTGTTCAAGATTTACATGTGTTTAATTAGGGTGATAAATGCCACTTTGTTCCTCTTTGGCACAAACAAAACTAGCACGTCACAGATGTGAATGTGAACATTTTTCGGTTCAATGGATTTATTATTCAATAAAAATAATTTTCAACAAAATTATCAACAAATATGACTGACCTAAAATGATTATTAATTGCTAGCCAATTTGTAGATTGCTGATATTTTCAATATTAAGCTTCTGTCTCTGCTTTGTACATTGACTGCAAAGTGTTTCTTTGAACTTGACCAACCCACATTCTACCCATTTTGGTCTGACATATTATTTTCGAATATTTACTTTTCTTACACAGCTGATCGATCATGGATGTGCGTCTGTGTGTACAATTGAGAAGCTTAAATACATCGACGGGCAAACAAAAGATGGATCATTCTCAACTTACCTTTGACCTCACTGCCATGATCTGTTTTCTCTGTGAGTTCTTTGCAGAGCTGTACGCTGTAAATCAAACACATACAACTCTGATCAAATAGGCTATTCCAACATGATAATTCACAACCCATACAACTGCCTATGACTATACAGTCACTGTAACACAGCTTTATACAGCTTAATAAATTAATTCCAGTGGCTTTATTGGTTACAATTACCCGCACACCTGAACACATTTGAATTACTGTGATATAATTTATGATTAGTGGGAATGACTGTTAAAATCGTGATTATGCTCCAAACATATTCTCCAACATCTGCAGAGGATATGCATACCAGGGCATCTCTGCAGCACTACAGTAGTTCATTACAACACTGTTTTGACACGTTTTACTTTTATCAATAAAATTGCAGCCTCTTGAAGTTGGATATTGCAATTGGCCATATTGTGATTTTAATAATATTTCAGTGAGTTGTGCAGCTATAACTCCTGGTAAACTTTCCCCAAACTGGATGTGTCTGAACTGACAGAAACACAGACCTAGCTCAAGACTGTGCTCACTCACGGCTCGACTGGCCTCAAAGAACGATCACAAGTTCAGACTGATCATGCACTTGCGTCACCTTACGAAGGAGTTTACACCTGCAAAGACCAACAATGCACTAGCAAACGATCTATCTCTGCCACCGATTCAAAGTGCAAAGAGGACCAACTAGTTCCAATGAAACAATCATGAGTCCGAGATGCTCATTGTTGCCAAATCGACAGAGGTGTGGTTGATATTCATAGGCGGACTCGCCATTTTCACTACTCCAAGCAAAAAAAGTTCAGCACCAAATCAATTTAGCAGCCTGGTCTCTTCGATTCTGATTAATCCCACTGTTTGACTAGAACAAGTGATCCAAATGTCTACAATAATGTTGGACATGGACAATATTCTGAAGAGAAGAATAGTGGGTATGTAATAACAATTGGTTATAAGCACATGGGAATGCCCTTTCACTTGCTGCCTGCCACAAAGATGTCACTGCACAGGATGGCATCCCTGAGGTGACAGGAAGCCTCCCATAGACTGGCAAATTCACCACTGTGCAGGTAAAGATTACACTGAACAATCTTGTTTTCAGATGTCCTGTGGGAAGGGAAATAAGTGATTTGTTTCAACTGATCAACATTTATTTGGTACCATCTACTAGTAGTAGACACTTCTATCAATCTTGGCTTTGTTACTGCTGGATTGACTGATGCTTCATCTCAGCTCTACACAGCAGCTGAGATGACATTAAAAATGAAACAGTTTACACTCTGTGCACAGGGGGGGTCTGAACCAGAGTCAGAGACACCACAGAGAGTGAATCCATCATCATTTAAACACATATAACAGGAAAGTTGCTAGTTTGCTGCAATATCAAAAAAACAATTTTCTGTGAAAGTGCTATCAGCTGCAGACAAAAACTTTTGGGTTGATGCAACATCTCACTGCAGGCCATACCAAAAAATATGCAACTCGAGGCCTACAACTACTAACAGTAGCCAACACAATGGACGAGCCTATTGTGTCTGCGCGTGATGGCTGCGCTCGAGGAAAATTAGTGGAAATCTTATTCACGCAACGTGCTTCATAAGAAGAGAGTGACACGACCTGCAGCCCTGGTTTGGTTATTGATCTCCAGATGTTGTGATGGTGCTACCTGCAGAATTGGGTTTAGATGTTGAGCTAATTTAAAGTTTATGCTCGTTGAATGGATATGTCTAGACATTATTAATGTGTTCATATTGGCATACTTTGGCAAAAGAAGATTTAAAAAGTCAGTCGACGACACCACAGATGCTGCAGCTAACGTCACAACTAGCTCCCAATAACGTTAGCATCGTTTCCCTCCACTTGATTACTAGTACTGCTATCATTACATTATGTCTTTTCTCCCCATACTGCTTATCGATTATGTATTGACAGATAACACGGGCTAATTACAGTGAACTCTGGCACAAATTCCAGCGCCAGTTTAAAAGACAGAACTATATATCGTTACATAGACGTTAACTAGCTTGCGCTGCACACCGTGTTTACATGCGGGTAACGTTAGCTTGTTACATTAAAGTAACGACGCCAACGAACCGACTGCATTCACAATTAAATATCGACAAAACGATTCAATTATTTATTATTTTTCATATTGCGGCGTTACCTAGCATTAGCGGTTAGCTTGAAATGTTCTTTAGCTTGCTAGCGTAACCGCTGTTAGCGCCAGGCAGCGTAAACGCTACGCTGCTTATTTATTTAATCCATTATCTCATATCAGTCAACAACTATCGCAAAACTTTAACAGCTGACGCCGGGAAGATGTTTTAGAAATAACTCACAACTCATATTTTCCTGATTTTTCCCAGTTTTTGATCCATTCACCAGGGAGGATAAGTGTCGCCATCTTCCATACACACACACATACACACAGTGCCCCGGATGTCTAATTCATCATGGCTCACACACGCTCAAATGTGCTGGCTGCTGCTGCTGTTCGTTCACTGTTGCATTGTGGGATACGGAGGATTGTCTCAGAGTGCTTTGTTAATACGGAACTTTGTGTTCCTACTTTAAATGAATTATGTTTAACCAACGTTACCCTTTACGTACACAGTTTCAAACAAATACTATTCAACTTAGTATTTTTTTAATATCCCATGATGTGCAACTGCAGCTGTTGTGTGTTTTGTTTCTTGTACAGTGTTTTTATATTACTTTTTTATTTACATTGTTTGTATCTATATTGCTAGCTTATTTTCTACCACTCAATATTTTGTAAATTATGATTCCTACCTTTTCACTATCCACTCTGCTGCTGCAACGCTCACAAATAAAAGAATATCTTATCTTTGTTTGCGCTTCAGAGAGTTACCTGAATTGAACTAACAGCCATGGTTTTATCTGAGCAATATTGAATGTGTACTGCTAGCAATACACTGAATTATATTGTGCAAGATTAAGTATTACATTTTTAAAATATGGTTAAATGTCGTCAGTTGTGTTTAACATTTTAAAGGTCCCATATTGCGTAAAGTGAGGAATTTAAAGCATCTCTGAATTATAAAACAGGTCTAGATGCTACATAAATGCTGTGAATGTACAAAGATACTCAATCTACACAAATACATGCACACAGCCCTTAGTCAGCCTTCAAACAAGAGGTCAGGACTCCCATAAGGTTGTGATGTTACAACCATGTAGTCACCTCAGTCATGCCCCTAGCCCAGCCCACCTACACCCACCGAACATTTCTGTACATTCTGTGTTGTTGTTTTGACTTTATTAACAACACAACAACGAGCAGACACTGCTGCTGTAAAACTATATTGCAATGGTTTTTGGTACTTACAACGGCAAATATATTTTCTTACAGATATCAAACTGTCAAATAAAATACCAGGAAAGTGTCAAATATGGGACCTTTAAGACAGATAAACTACAATGACCATTGAGCCAGTATTTCTGTACATCTTTCAAACTTTGATTCAACTGTACACTGAATGTGGAAGTAGAGATTGACAGCCATGATGTTCTTAAAATCATCACACAGTCGCAGAGTGTTTATTCTGTTCATGTTACATCTCCAGACATAAATACAAATCTTAAAGGATGCAATGGGCACTTTGAAAATAGAATAAAAACACAAATTTAATATACACAAATATTTAAATATGGGTAAACATACAGATGTATGCACATTTCAGCAGTTCAATGCAGAAACAGAAAAGATGTAAATGATTAATTTAACTTTACAGGCATTTCTAAGATGTATTTTTCTCATCTGCCTAACATGAACAGTTAGTATGTATATGGTAATGTTTAAGACCATGTGATCTGTTTCTCCAGTTTATAGTGATATTCTGAGGAAATTAGGGATTTGTTTCTAACTACAAAATGCATTCACCATTTTCCATAAAATCTGAATCTGCCAACCAGGCCAACACAAAGAGGTAAAGAAATGTCACATTAACCCATTGAAAGGCAAACAAAACAATGTACTTTATATATACTTGCAAATTAGTAGGTTAACTTCAAATAGTTACATTCTATTTCTTTAATGTTTCCCTAAAATTTCAAGTTAACAGAAACTGCAAATATAAAATGAGCACCGAGTCACAATATATTACACATCTGTAATTGTATAATATACAATTCTGATACTATAATAGTCGACTAAAGAATTCTAAAACTTTATAATTCAGAATAATTCTATAACTCTTATACACGCAACAGTGGTACGTCAAATAAATTGGCATTTGAAAAAAAATGTTCTGCACACTTGCAAACAGGAAAAAACAAACAACACACATCTTTCTCAAACATTTTTCAAACCCTTTCTTCTAAAGATTGCAATTATGGCATTTCTGTATTATTAGTTATTATTAGATACAATACAGTGGAGAAAAATATTCAAGATATAGGAGAGATTACATGTTAAAGGTTGAGTCAAAATTTTATGCATGACACTGTGGATGCTTCAAATATTAAAAAATAATTTTATCCATCGATTTGTCAAATTACTACATTTGAGCAATGCATTACTTTTGCATCCATTCCTTATAGAGAGATGAAAAGAAAATACAAACAGCTGGCCATATCTGTAGTAACATAATCATTTTCATTAAAAAGGATTATTTCAGCATCTATGTGAAATAACATGATTAGAAACCATTAATTTACATTTGATTGTCATTACAAAATATCTATAAATCAAATTCATCTATAAGGTATAAAAGCAGAACACATACATTTCTAAAAAATACCATCACAAATAAATCTGAGAATGTCGTATATCATTTGTGGCAAGGCCTTTGAACAGTATGAGACGCCAGTTCACATTATACTTTACTGTGTACATGTCTTGATATGTGGCTACATGCCATGCCAAAGTCTACAGTTTAAAAAGTACAGCAGGTGAACGCAATATCAGTGACACCTTTACAATGTTACGCAGTCCAATTCAGTGGATCTGCATTAAATGCCGTCTTTATGAAGCTTATGAGGTTCAATTTCTGTTTAGATTGCGTCAGAGAGGCATCGATTGGTGCCTATGATAATTTTTAAAAATATGGCTGTAAAATTATCATAGAGTTTAATTAACACCTCTGTGACAAAGTGCAGTATCATTATAGTGTTCAACAACAACTGAACGCTACAAGCATCATAAAGGTAGTATTATTTTGCAGGCCTAGTACATTTCTGCCCGCTGTTGTTAATGAAATTGTGTTCACCCTTCCTGTATATTGGCCACTATGTATTTACATCAGACAATTTTTGTCTACTGAATGAAAAAGATTAAAGGTATATATTACTAATTTGAATTTCAATCTGTTATTGTCCCTTCACTATGCACTTGCCACGTAACGTCTGTGCTGCTTCACCTTAGTCAAAGCTAACATCCAAGTTGTTTTTAGATGAACTGAACCGCAGCAGAAACTTTTCTCTTTGCTGCAGAGTGACAAAAGTCCAGTGTGTGAAAATATCAGAATAAAATTCAAATTCAAGCTCTCCCTCTGAATTTTAACAAAGTGTTGAAGAGGCAAACATTGGTGTCTCAATTTATAGTAGTCCATTTCGCTGCATCCTGATTTTCGCATTGAACAGTCATCCATCGTAACTTCCAAAGAGTTTCATAACACATTCTCCTTGATGCATCCAGTTTGGTTAGAACATGGAAACATTGAGAACCTAAAGATATACAAGGTAATTTAGTAATGCGCAAGCTTATGAAAAGGAAAAGCAAGATCCTATATATTCAACTGCATGAATAACAAATGACGTTCATAATTATCCTTAAACAATGAGTCATGATCATGAGAAAATGAGTTACCTCAAGATAACAGGCCTAAGAAATTATGAGCAACCATGGCCACCCACAGCCTATTTAACACCAAATATCACATTTACATATTCAAATTCTAAAAAAGACACAAATAAGTAAATGGCATTTTAAGAAGTGGAAAATCCTTACCGAATCATCCATGATGGAAGATGGATCAAAGAAGTCCGGCTTTAGTTCAGTTCGTTCTCTGCGATTCTTTGATGCCGGCTGAAAAATAACGGCTCAATCAGAACAATGCATCACAAAATGTAATGGAAATAAATGACAAAAAGGCTATTTTAACTTCTTATATAGTACTTCAACTGCACCAATCAACTACTTAGAATTACTACTTAATACTTCGGTGCAAAGATGCTGATGTGCCTAACATTTGGCACCCCAGGGAGGGAACAACATTTGGAGGAAACTTGCTCGTAAAGTTTGCAACCAATAAAGCCTGACTGGACCATACAGTTAAAATGTGGTTCAGGAGCTTGTAACATTTACTTTATGTGATGACAATTTTCATAATAACATATATCAAAGGGCAATCAAATTTGCTTCTCCTCTTGGTTTTACAGAGCTTTATAGTGAGTTCCAGCTCACTGTTAAGCTGTCCACTCCACAGCTTTACTGTTTTCATTTACTCTCACTGTCCTCATAGGGTCATTTTCAGTCGCAAAAAGAAGCTATTCTTGGTGAAAAATCTCCAAAAGTTCACTTTGGGCTACATGCTCAACATTATCTAGCAACACACAAGTAGGGACTAGCCGGTGAACAAAGTGCATCATGTAGCAGCTAAAGGGCCAGATAGAAGAGTATGCCTGTTGGACTTGCATTAGTCAGGTGTCACAAACAATAATTAATATACCTAATAACAATTTTCTACCAAGTTTGTTAGTACAGGTTTAAATTACCAGATCGATGTCCATTGTGTCAAAATCCATGCCCTCATTGATGTCCTCCAAGCGGTCCTCTGATGACATCATCACGTCCTCCACTATTGGCTCCTCATCATCCTCCATGAGTCCCGAGCCTCGACGGCTGAGGAACACACAGAAACTTGTGAGGATCATGCTTTTTCACATGCTGTCTCCTGGCTGGATGTTACTTAAAAAAAGACCAAAAACAGTTCAAGTCCACAATTCAAACCCATTTAAAATACTCTGAAGAGAAGTGCCATCTCACATTGCTTGCTGCATGTGGTTCCTCATCTTGGCATAGTGCATGCTGACTCGCTCTTGCTGCTGACGGGCTTCGGCTTGCTGCCTCTGTGTCAGCATCCAAGTAACCTGGGTACTGTGGGAAAGTGTTCAGTATTTACCATGATGCCACGAAGCCCATAGTTTGGCAAAAGTAGTGCAAGATGCCGTAAATGGCAACACTCGCACACATTCACGTCAATGTGAGGTGAAGGAACAGGTAGAAAACTTTTCCTACTTGTAATCAAGGGCAGCCTGTTGGTGTTGGTGTGGCTGCTGCTGGGGAGGCACAGGCTGATGGGGATGCTGCTCCGTTGGCATGGCGTATGCGGCCGCGAAGCCGTCCTCCGGCCTCATCTTCTTTGGATCCCTCAGTACGGTGGAGGTGAGGTGGGGCGAATGCATCATCACTGGCGTCTGCACATTCTGCTCGCGGCTCGCCCAGACTGCATCAGTGCTGCTGCAGCTGTTCTCCTCTGCTATAGAAAAAAATTCATGAAATGGCAGAACTCCTTGTATCTACAGAGGAGATCTATATCATCTATTAAAGTATAATGATGTCAAAATTGCTCACCCTCCGGCAGTTTCCTTTTGCTGGCAGCGGCTGGCTTGGACTTCTTACTCCTGATGGTGGACCCTCGACTGCTGATCCCGCTGAGGACAGACATGGTGTCGTCGTCCCCTCCGACCTGCAGGGAGTTCCTGTATGAGATGAGGGGCAGCCAGCAGTCCTCTCGCTGCAGGGCCATCTGGAACGTCATGAATCGCTCCAGATACATGTGACTGCAAAAGAGTCAGAATGACAACGGCCTCAGTTACGACCTTTTTTCAGAGTTCCCTGTCGGACTCCATGCTCACCAGAGACACGGACGTGGCTCAAACCTACACTGTTCTCTTGTCCTGACGAATTAATTTGCTGGAGAACTCGCTCAGGACGTCCAAAAAGGCGAGGTTGAGAGGTGGACTCCCTTCTCCTTGGGGACTGGGCTCCTTAAAAGCGAACTCAATTCCATCCCTAAAACAAGCACGGAAGGAAATAATGAAAGCAAAAGTTTTGCTCAATAAAACAAAGATGTCAATTTAAGAATGGGTTGCATGCAAAGCTGTACATTACAAAGTCAGGTTGCTTACTTATGAAGCATGGCAATAGCCTCCCTGGTCTTCAACTGATCCAAGCCAAAAGTCAGTGAGAAGCGTCGGGCGAGCTCCTTTATGCCACAGAAGGCTGACGATGAGCGGTCGACATTCAAGCCCAGTTCAGACAACATCTCATTGAATAACTGCAAAAGAAAACAAACAAAAAAATGCACTTTCTGTCACATTTCATCACAGCTGATTTCACAGACGGAGAAGTCTATCTGTTTCAGATATCTGTTTCGATCAAGTTTCCAACTGTGCAAAGAATCTTACCATTTGCAGACTCAATATGAGCGTCTTTGCACATTGCAACTTGTCGATCTGTCTCGTTTTACTCATCGTTTCCTTGATGATATCTCCGTAGTCGTTGTAATACTGAGGAGAAAGAGGAGCGATAGTGGTTACAAGGAGAGCAAGATAGGAGGAATTCGAACTGTTTTAAAAAGGGTTTCAAACCTACCCTCATGTACTGTTTAAATATATCTGCGCCAGTGTTCATTTCCACGACGTTGTAAATGATCAGTTTGCAATAGGCAGCTAGGAGGTTTCGTCGCTTGTGCAGAGCCTCAATTTTACTGGCTTCATCATCTTGCTGTCCATCTGGGAAATACAAAATAATACAAATATTTAAAAAAAAGAAACCTTTCAAATTCACTTGTCAAATGTTGGTGGTGTTTGTCTCTGACCTGTGCTGTTGTTGTCATCATCCTGATCAATGAACACTTGATCCAGGATGAAGTTGAGCAGCTCTGCCTGCAAAGAGGAGTCTGGCGTATAGACCAGAGGCTCCAGCTGTTCCCGGCCTGAAGACATAATTTGGTGACTGAAGATCAATAGCAGATCACATAGTATGGTGAAGGCCTGGAATGAACACAACACTTCAGCATTCATGAAAATGCAGACCGGGCAATGTTTCGGCGGTATGAAAGTCAGAACGGTCCTCTCAGCGTAATCCCACCTGTTCTTTCACTGCCGTGTTGATGCTGTTGAGGTAACGCTGACACATTAAGCAGAAAGCTCTCATCTGCTTTCTCAAAGTCACCATGTCACCCTGAAAGGAGCAACTCTTCAGTTAGACGGTCTTGCGAGTGTGTGAGTAAGTAATCATGCAAACATGTAACAAAGTGGAGAAAAATCATGTCCATCTTGCGTTAATAATAGCATATTTGTCAAATACAGCCACAGAAATGTTTTGCCTATGTTACTGATATCACATCATGACCAATATGTAAATACCTTTAATGAAGTACCGTCTGAAACCTTCGCTAGGTGCCACAGGATGATATAATGTGTGCACTGCATTGCGTGAATCACAATCTGGTGGAGGAGGGGGTGTCGGGGAGGGCGTAGAGAAGGCAAGCAGATCAGATGAGCCGCAATGCTCCACACAGTCGGGTCCGTGCATTTACATGTATTTAAATGGCCAGGTTACTCTGAGAAATCAGATTAAACAGCTGATCGGAGAACAGATTTACACGCACTGCAGTGACCTCATTACTGCAAGTCTGCTTACGAGTGCAGCGCGTTCGTAATCATATTTCTCCCCGACCACGACCTTACTGCTTGCATATTTTCACTGTTTTAGTCACAGAAGGCACTGCTTCCTCACAGCACAAATGTGTCCGAATTGAAACCTGGCTACCCATCTACACGGCCAAGACTTCTCTGTCTCTGACCCTGATTAGAGAAACTAAGTATTTTGTTGACATAACATTTAAAAAATCATCTTACTGCAAAAAGCTGACTGTAACCTGGACACCGAAAGGCATGTAAATGCACTGATTGACTGAAATCGTTGGTTTAACACATTGGGGATGTTACTGACACAGTTAGAGAAATCTGTTATGGCTGTAATACCTGTTCAGGCATATCCCCGTTCTGCAGACCTGTGTTGAGTAGCCTGTAGTTGCTGGTGAAGAGATCCCACTTTGACAGGTCATGTGCACTGGAGGCAACAAGAACACAAACTCTCAGTATTACCCAACAACATAGTTCACAATTCTTGCTTCATAAAAGAAGACCAAAACTTAAGACCAAAACTTAAGACCAAAGACTTAAAAGCCTAAAAGTTGAAGTAGAAATGCAGAGAAAGTAATTGAAAATCTACATAAATCATGTGCACAAACACATTAACTTTACTTGTGGAACGCGCTGATCTTCTTGAGCGTCGACAGAACCTGGTAGGCATCATCCTCGTCTGGTTCTTCACCCTGACAAACAAAGACGTTACACCTGTGAAATCCTGGACACTCACCCGTGCTATCAAACAGTCCACACGGACAAAAATCTCACAGCTCCCACCTCTTGCAGGAAGTCCTCCAGGAGCCTGTTGAACTTGTCGACGAGCTCATCGAGAAGCTGGGAGCGGGCGATGTCCACGCGGTTGAAGATGGTGAACTCCTCGTTGCAGAGATAGTGGTAGGTCGTGGAGCAGACCTCCAGGACCTCGGTGTCTGTGTGCTTGTCCTGGACCTCCCAGATTTGCCGCAACAAGGCGTCCAAATGCTTGATGAGAAGATGAAAGCGATGAAAG
>JBCAUF010000028.1:18159910-18172972 GCA_038406115.1 Haemulon aurolineatum
GGGCTTTTCCTTCTTTCTTCGTTGTTCCTTCATGCATTTCGTGCAGGCTATTTTACTGTAGGTATTATTTCATTCTATAAAGCACTTTATAACTCTCTTTTTGAAAAAAATGCTATACAAATAAAGATTATTATTGTTGTTGTTGCTGTTGTTTCTTTGACAATAACATCAAAGTATTGGCCATGAATCAGTGACCAGTTGGGCTCAACCATGGCATCACAGATGACGTCACATAAGAAAGTCAAATCATGTCACATCCTCACTAAATCCCCACTTAAAGTTGGTCTAACCATGTGAAAACTGAGTTTGTGCAACCTGGACTTTCTCCCTCAAAACTAGCTCCAACAAGCCCATGTGTCATAATGTTGTGCCAGGAAGTGTGGAACAAAAATTGCAAGCATCACCTTTGAAATCTGGACAGACTGGGCGAGAAAGAAATCGATTACTTTGGAGTAACGACAACCCCCTCCACCCTTCCCCTCCCTTCCCAGCATATGCAGTATACTGGTGAGCCAGCAGCAGAGGAGCCGACCTGTGCTGCAGTTGTGTGAGGGCGCCGCTGGGTGAGTCCCTCTCTCCGCCGCCTCTGTCTCCACAGCACAGCTCCCTTTTCCCAAAGAAAAGAAGAGGAGAAACTAGGTCCGGGGAGGAGGAGGGCCACCGCCGCCGCCATTATCGGAAAGCTGGGGCTAGAAAATACCCACTTTCACGCACAGCAATCTGCCCACAAATCGATCAGGACGTGGACAATTCGTGTTGCAGCGAAGAAGCGTTATTTCAGACGGAAACACCGCGGCGATTGCAACAAAGTCGCCGTTTGTCTCGTGTTGCGCGGCCGGCCCCAGCGTTATGTGGGCACAACAATGGACAGAATAATTATTGAAAAAGCAACGTGGTGCACGGAGAAGAAGACGGCTGAGCTGATTTTTACACGCCTGAATTTCTCATGAGGAAGAAAAAATCCCCTCTATTTTTTTGCAAGAACAGAATTGGGATTGTTCTGTCATTTGGGGAGATTTTGTTTAATTGCAGCGAAAACAGTGATGCCAAACGAGAGAATCCAGGCATGGGCAATGGGTATTTAAATCAAATTACCCCCATCGCACAAGTTCTGGTTGTACGGTCAGTATTGGCTGTGCATTGAGACGACACAGTGTATTCTGCGGGCTTTATGCTTATGCACATCAGGCGGCGAGGGCTGCGGCAAGCGCTGGCCTGACAGATGCAAGAGGAGAAAGGGGAGAAAATGCGATGGTATGTACCCTACATGCACTCTCTCCTTCGTCTTTATGGGTCTATTTCCTGGTGAAGCTGTCGAGTGCTGCACCCCTAGACAGCTGGGTAAATAAATGATCTTCCTACGTTGTCTTTTAGGTGCGGAGAAAGGTAGTGCTATCCCAGATTTGGGCTCTGCAATTTCATTATGTAGACAGCAGGCCTGGCGTGGTCAGCCCCTCTCTGTGCACCCTGAAGCCCATGTTAACTGTTAATCCTTTGCAAAAACACATAGCGGAACAGAATCTTGTCTAAGTAAGGGGGTTATGTAAATGAAATTGCTGGAAGATGCGTTTTTAGTCAGTTGTGTTTTGATGCCGCCAGACTGGGCAGTTTTGGTTGTTTTTTTTTATTTGCAAAGAACTTGTCTGTTCATTTTTGGGTAATAGGCCTAGCTCAGCTGAGCGGTGTGGACTGCCCACGGTTGCTTTTGACCCTGGCGTAGCTGTTTTTGTTTCTAATGTGTGGTCACTCCATGTGGCATCACAAGTCTGTAATTCCTAATTTTGCCGTGATGTTTCACTTCATATCACACATGTCACATTACACATGAGTGAAATTCCGCAGTTAGTCATTTTTGCCCTTCTATAGAAGTCATGAGCTTATTAGAATTGCATCAGGGCTTTAATAATGGAGGCATTAATCAATGCTGTAATGATGGAAGTATTAACATTAAGTGTCCTAATGGGGTGAGCAAGTTCATTGTCCATGTCCTTTTGTGTAAATTGTAAATTGTCTGATCATAATCCTCATACATTTACCTTTTTGTCTTTGGAGATTAGACCGATAGCTGCTGTTTCGTTTAGAAACTGAGGTGCCCATAACATAGTCATTTTCATGCTTGTCACCTCACTCACTGATCAGCTGACATGGTCCTTTAAAGAGCACCACTCCCTACATTTCTTGCAGGGTTAATGTAATGATTTGATATTGGTTTGATTGCACCAGAGCTGAAATGAGTTGATTAGTTGATCAGTGGTAGATTAATCTGCAAAGATTTTGATTATCAAAGTAATATTTAAAGTGAAGTATTATTTATGTAAAAGGGCCAGCAACTGGTCCAGCTTCTCAGATGTGAGTATTTGCTGATTTTCTTAGTTGTCTGTGATAGTAAAAAGAACACGGTACAGTTTTGGACAGGTGATCGTACAGGATAAGCAATTTTATGATGTCACCTTGGGCTCAGGGAAATGGTAATGGGCGTTGTAGATAAATTATTTGAGAAAACAATCAGAAAATTAATTCAACAGTAAGAGTGATAGTTGCAGCCTGAGAATGAATAATAACTCCGCTTGACTATTTAATGAAATTTGCAAATATCACTGTGCTTTAATTTGACCACTACATACTAAAATCTATGTCCCCTATCAGGAGATCTTGTGACAAGTTGGCATTACTGGCCGTGTAACACTTTTTTCATTGTGTTTTTTATTAATGACTAAATATGATGCTAAAACCTACGGCAGTGTGTGATAACAACTTAGTGTTTACAGTAATAATATTAATGCAGTGATTTCACACACATTTCAATTCATTGCTTTTGACAAATGATCCGACTTGATGCACAATCAAGGCCTTAGTCATGCTCATGGATAGTAGTTTGAGCTTAATAACCAGTTGGTGAGCCAACATTGCTTTTAAACATTAAGTCGCACCTTCACCTTTAATATTATGTGGTATACAAAGAAAATGGACACAAAATCGAATAAAATCTGCCTCTTGTCATTCTTATTGTTAGATATCACTCTATCACTCTACCATTATACAGGTTCGCAGACAAAGTAGAGTACAAAGGCTATGTTGGACATTTTGTGAGCAAGAATTAAATTACCACAAAGTATCATGTTTTCACAATGATATGTTGTTGTTTTATACAGTGTGTCCCAAGGTTTATGGTCTGACATTTACCCCTGACATTATTGGTAGTTATTATTGCCCAGTTTGTCTGATTTCTCTGTTGTTTTTTGTTTTTGTTTTTTGACAGGATCTGATTCATATAAGGAATAAATGAAAGAACCGTCTGCTCATATCACTGCACTGGTATTTATTAAATTCGAAGCCCAGAAGAAGAAAGTGAAATCTGATCTCCACTGTGGATCAGCAACTTTATGGACAAACATTCAAGTGAACTCCTTTATACAGTGCCTGTTTATGGCAGGATGAGCGTCAGCAGACTATGATGGCGAAAAAGCAAGATGCCCGGTCGCCCATTTACAACCTCATTGTGGTGGGATTGTCAGGAACAGAGAAAGAGAAGGGGCAATGTGGGGTTGGCAAGTCCTGCTTGTGTAATAGGTTTGTGCGGCCCAGTGCTGATGACTTCTACCTTGACCACACATCAGTGCTGAGCACCAGTGACTTTGGGGGTCGAGTGGTCAATAATGATCACTTTCTGTTTTGGGGGGAGGTGTCACGGGTTCTGGAGGAGGGGCCTGAGTGCAGGATGCATGTTGTGGAGCAAACTGAATTCATCGATGACCAGACATTTCAGCCACACCGTAGCACCGCTATGCAGCCTTATATCAAAAGGGCTGCGGCAACCAAGCTAGCCTCTGCAGAGAAGCTCATGTACTTCTGTACAGATCAGCTTGGTCTGGAGCAAGACTTTGAGCAAAAACAAATGCCAGAGGGCAAGCTGCAGGTGGATGGCTTCCTTCTTTGCGTTGATGTTAGCCGTGGCATGAACCGCAACTTTGATGACCAGCTGAAATTTGTGACAAACCTGTATGGTCAGCTTAGCAAGACTAAGAAGCCCATTGTGCTGGTCCTCACCAAATGCGATGAAGGAGTTGAACGCTACATCAAAGATGCGCATACATTTGCCATCACAAAAAAGAGTCTACCAGTAGTCGAGACATCTGCACGCTCTAATATAAATGTGGACCTTGCCTTCCTCACTTTGGTTCAACTAATTGATAAGAGCAGGGGCAAGCCCAAGATCATTCCTTATTTTGAAGCCCTAAAGCTCCAGAGTCAGCAGATAGCCTCTGCCAAGGATCGCTATGAATGGCTCATCAACCGTATAGTAAAGAATCATAATGAAACCTGGTTAAACACCAGTCGTCGCATGAACACCTCCCCCGAGTACAAAGAATACGTGTTCTTGGAAGGAACGGCTAAGTGCAAGAAGCTTTTTCAACAGCACGTCTACCGTCTGAAGCAAGAGCATATTGAGAGGCGTCGCAAAATATATTTAAGCACTCTTCCTTTAGCACTTAGTTCTTTGGTGCCTGACCTGGATGAGATCGATCAGCTGAGCTGGTCTGGGGTACAGAAAGTCCTAGAGTCGAAGCAGCACTTTGCCCACTGGTTTGTTGTCCTGGAGGACTCGCCATGGGAGGATACATCTCACATTGATAACATGGAAGATGAGCGAATCCCCTCAGACCTACTGGAGACTGCTGAAGCAGAGGAACTATTTAATGCCCACCTGGAACATCTGCGTAATGAGTGCAGACGGGCAGAGATGAGACTGGAGTTTAAACAGAAGCTAGCGTCCTCTCCCTTTGTCACACCTGGTAAACCTTGGGAGGAGGCCCGCAGCTTTATCATGAACGAAGAGTTCTACCAGTGGCTTGAGGAGCCAGAGTACTTGGACCTGTACAACCGGCATCAGAAGGAGATCATTGACCGTGCTAAGGAAGACTTCCAGGAGCTCTTATTGGAGTACTCTGAGCTTTTTTATGAGCTTGAGGTGGATGCCAAGCCAAGCAAGGAGAAGATGGGGGCAATCCAGGAGGTTCTCGGGGAGGAACAGAGGTTCAAGGCGCTACAAAAGCTTCCAGCTGAAAGAGACGCTCTGGTATTGAAGCATATCCACTTTGTCTATCACCCTACGAAGGAGACCTGCCCCAGCAGTCCTCACTGCGGAGACTCTAAGATTGAACAAATCTTGGTTTCACGTTTCCCCACGTGTTACCCCTTTTTTGATGTGAAAGCTCATTTCGGGGACACCAAGGCTGACAGAATTAACCTCGTCATACTGGGGAAGGATGGACTGGCCAGAGAATTTGCCAATGAGATTAGGGCTCTCTGCACAAATGATGACTGGTATGTTTTAGATGGGAAGATGTATGAATTGACTCTCCGGCCCATTGAGGGAAATGTACGTCTTCCAGTGAATTCCTTCCACACCCCCACTTTCACCCCTCATGGATGTCTGTGTCTGTATAATTCAAAAGAGTCCCTCTCCTATGTGGTTGAAAGCCTTGAGCGACTTAGGGAATCAACTCTGGGTCGACGGGATAGCCAGCTAGCACAGCTGCCAACTTCACTGCTGTTAGTCACTAAAAGAGGCGTAGGCTCATATGTGGATATAGGTGGAGAAACTGCCTTAAACCTAATAACACAGGGACAGCAGGTTGCAAGGAGACTGCAGTGTAGCTTTTTAGACCCTGCCTCCCCTGGTGTTGGCTATGGCCATAATGTCAATGAGACTCAAATTAACCAGGTGCTGAGAGGCCTTCTGGATATTAGGAGGAGCACATCCTTTAGTAGCAGCTCCCCACCCCTGCTCCCCGAGCCTCCAGGTCTCAGAGACTCCCCTCATCAGCCGGCCCCGGAGGCAGACCTTCGCATCGTCATGTGCTTAATGTGTGGAGACTCGTATGACATTGAGCAGCTCCTGTCCCCTTTCCTAATGCATCAGCACTGCAGGCCCATGTCTAATAGTGGCACCTCTGTCTTGCTGGAGCAGACGGTTGGTGGACACAAGCTGGCTATAGAGCTCTCTCTGCTCTCGTACCACGCCTCCTTCACTTTGCGGAAGAGCAGGTTAGTGCACGGCTACATTGCCGTGTACTCGGTCTCCCGAAAAGCCTCCCTGGAGACCCTGTGTGCCTTCTTGTGTGAGGTTCAGGATATCATCCCAGTTCAGCTGTTGGCAGTGGGAGAGAGCCAGGCAGAGCTCACTGATAGCGACTACGCCTGCGAACAGTTGATCCAGGGGGAGGAGCTAGCCCATGAGATTGAGGGTCGTTTCAATAGTGTGGTTTGTGGATCCGGGGGCGTGGTGGGAGGCCTGCACAGGATAGAAATGTTTCATTCTTTCCTGATGGAGGTGGTGGAGAAACGCAACATTGTGGAGGCCACGCACATGTACGATAATGTTGCTGAGGCATGCACCAATGAAAATGTGTACTCCCCACGCTGCAGTTCTCCCAGTCCTGTCACCATGTTCCTGGATTCAGAGGATGACGTAGAGCCATCACCACCATACTATGATGGCACACTCACTTCTCATAGTGGGGGCTTCAACTTGCCAGATTTAGACTCCAGTGACATCTCCGTCATCTCTGATATTAGAGACTTTGAGAACAAACTCAACAACAAAATACCCCCCCAAGTTAGAGTCAAACCGGGTGTCACTTTTGACTTCCGGAAGGTGAGCCGTAACCCATACATCGATACATTAGGTCATCGTCGTTCCCTGCCTTCTGCTGTCACCTGGGTTCCTGGCGGGGATGTTGGCTATGATCCCTCAGACTACGCTGAACCCATTGATGCTGTTTCAAAACCCCGCCCTAGCAATGAAGAGATCATCTACTCAGTGCCACATGACAGCACGCAGGGCAAAATCATCACCATCCGCAACTCCAACAGGATGCACTCAAATGGAAATGGCTCAGACAGCGAAGCAGACAGCAGCTCTCTGGAGCGAAGGAGGAAGTTCTCAGCTGCGGGAGTGAAGCCCCGTCTATACCGCGACCGCTCCAAGCGGCTTGGCAAGTTCAGCAGCTTTCGCACGAGCTTCATAGGCAGTGATGATGAGATGGGAGCACTTCCAAAATCCAAGGAAGATGACTTTGGCACCCTGAAAGGCGAAAGTCTTGTCAATGAGGAGAGCGAGGACCCAAAAAAGAGGAACATTCTGAAAAGCCTGCGACGAACAGCCAAGGTGTGTATTATCTTGAGAAACAAGCTCCTGCATTCCTCCATAAATTCCTAGAGAAATTGTTTGCTTGTGTTGCTTTTTGACTGTTTTCTAAGATAAAGCCCATACAAAAACTGTGGGAGTGTCCTGGGGTGGATCTAGACATAAGGCTTGTACCTGTGCATGTGGAAGTCCTGATTTGCTGCTGATGGGGAGCTACATATTCTGCTAGAGTCCAATGAGTGCCACTTAGTATCAACATAATTGTTTGAGACTTGAGACATTCAGAGTCGTTCTTTCTTCACAGAAAACCAGACCAAAGGCCCGTCCAGCTATTCCCAAGCCCCCGGAGAGCAATTACTTTGGGGTCCCCTTGGTGAATGTGGTATCCCCAGACAGACCTATCCCACTCTTCATCGAGAAGTGTGTCCGCTTTATAGAGACAACAGGTAAGATGTTTTTATCTTTTGTTGTGCCACACATGTCATGCTTTATTTTGAGAAATACTGACAATCTCAATTCAGTCATAAGTCAGTTTTAATTCTTCTCTGTACATTTATTGATGATTAATGTAATTGATTAGTCATCATAACATGCTTATTGGTAGATCTTCTAAACCAGTGCACCTGTTCGTGGCCATAATGTGATGTGATGTGAAAGTAATTCAAGGGTTTATTCAGTGAATTACTCCCTCTAGAAACTGCCAGCATCTGTATTGTCACGTCTGTTTGGAACAGGCCTAATGAAGTGTTTGTGCTTTCCTTGTTTCCCACTGTGCCCCCCCACATCTTCCCCCCTTTCTCTGCTGTGCTCTTTTTTTCCCTCAGGCCTCAATACAGAGGGTTTGTACCGCGTGAGCGGCAACAAGTCGGAGATGGAAAGCATGCAGAGGCAGTTTGAACAGGGTGAGTTGCTCATCAGACTTGTTTGAACCAGCTGTTTGACGTGTAATTATGTGGCTGTCTAATCAAAACATAAACAGAGAGTTACCAAAGGAAAGTGACATGCAACTTATTGTTCGGTCCTGATGACAGCTACTACTGATGGGCTTATTTTCTCTGATCTCTTTTACTCTCTCTTTCTCTTTGTGTAGACCACGGATTAGACCTCGTGGAGAAAGACTTCTCCATAAACACTGTGGCTGGAGCCCTCAAAAGCTTCTTCTCTGAGCTGCCTGAGCCCCTGGTGCCTTGTGCTCTGCAGGTGGACCTATTGGATGCTTTCAGTAAGCAAACACTGCTGGGCTGGGAGGGTCTTTACTAGAACATAAAAAGATTATTTCTTTAGGAGGGACGAGGGTAGGGAAGGTTTTGGCAGACCTGGATGAGACGAGAACGATTTTCATGGTGGTGTAGCGAGACATTATAGTTTCAAATTACTGTGTGCAGTGATGAGGTCTCAGTTTTAATGTGTAATCTCTCCCTGTGTGTACAGAAATCAATGACAGAGAACAGAGGCTATACACCATGAAGGATGTCCTGAGGAAGTTCCCCAGGGAGAATTACGATGTTTTCAAATATGTACTGAGCCACTTACACAAGTAAGTTCCCTGTCTCCGATTTAGATCACTTTCATGCATATATTTGTCCGCTGTGGTGGACACCCATCTGTTTTTTTCTGCACCATATGAATAAATTGGTGTCTATTTGTGTTTTTCCCAGGGTGAGCCAGCTGAACAGGGTGAACTTGATGACCAGTGAGAACTTGTCCATCTGTTTCTGGCCCACCCTCATGAGGCCCGACTTCACCACTATGGATGCCCTGACTGCCACACGCACCTACCAGACAATCATCGAGACCTTCATCCACCAGTGTGCATTCTTCTTTTACAACCAGCCCCTCCTCGACTCCCCCACTGGCCTAGCGGGCCTCCCGGCCTCACCCACCACCACTCTCAGCGGGAGCTCTGCCTACTCTTGTTACCGCTCCTCTCCCCCCCACACCACCGCACACTTCAGCCCCCTGCAGCAGTCCCCGCCCACCACCCCCCAGTCTCCCCTGCAGTCTCTGCTCCCTCCCCTCCACCAACACCCCCACTCCCACCATTCCCCTGCTGAACAAGAGACACTGTGAGAGACAGTGAAACCACGTGTGCCCATGATGATGCTGGACCTTATCACCAACACACACATACACACACACACACACACACACAAACACACACACAGAAGAAAAAAAAAAAAACGTGCACTTGCACACTACATTTTTGATCATGGACATTCATACTTGTGTGCATCGGGGCAGGCTACCATTATCAGTGACTCTTCCTCTGCCCTCTGAAGCCCTGACGCCTGGAATTTGACATCAGGTTTGAAGTTGAGGACAGAGGTTGTCGTCACAGCAAGCCTCTCTCCTGTCAGCAGCCACCACTTTATCCTACACTACCAAGAAATAGAAACCTCTATGCCAAGCTGGAAGAATTGATTTGTGGCCACCATGTTTTTATCTGCGTAAAACTGTTTTAGTGTTTTTTGGGTTTTTTTTCCTCATGAAAGTACTGCCACTGGATTTTTAGACTGTTCCTCTGTAGGTCCTTTGGGCAGCAGTTTGCTCCATATAGCAGAGGTTCCTCCGGCTGCCTTTGGAGTTTTTCTCTCATCGGCTCTACTTGAGGGGGGTCAGCATGGGGAGGGAAGGGAAAGGAAGGGTGGGAGGGGGTTCACATCCAGGGATGCACTTTAATGATCACTGTTGTTTTTTCCCTCAAAAGGGTTTTTTTTTTCCTTTATGTTTTTTTTTTTTTTTTTTTTTGGTTGACATACTGTTTTCTTGAGTGTTTTTAATTTCACAGCTCAAACAGCCATACATTTTGCCTCTACAGAGCTCTGGCAGATCAAACTTTGTTTACATCAAACTTGTTTTTGTATCCACAAACTTATCTGAAGCACTTTTTTGATAGTGTAGTGTTAAATTAGAAGAAATGCCACATTGATTAATTGTTCATATTGTTTGTTTAGTGGTTGAGTGTGGCATCAGTGCAGGCTTGTGAAACAAGAACTTTTTGTAAAAACTTAAGTTGTTCAAGTTGATCCAGTGGTCCCATTTGAGGTTGATGGGAAATCTGAATCTACTCATATTCCTCATTCATCCAGCCATGTGAAAACTAGTTTTCTTTTAGAGTTTGTCCTCTTTCTAGCTGTTGGTTGATCAGAGTGGATGTTTAGGGAAGTTTGGATTAATTAGACCGTTAAAATATCAGAGAGGACTTTGCCTGCCATCAGTCAAATGAAGGAGAAGTTTTTGTCATTTTTGAATGTGTAACCTAGTCATACCATAACACAAATCTACATTGCCATCTGATGACCATGGAAACCAAACGCTTGAAACATGATAGGTTGCTGGATGTGTTGCTGTGGCTGTCTATCAAACCAAGCTCTTTGTATTCATCTAATATTAAGGACCTTTAACTCTGAAGGTTTAGTATTCTCAACGCACTGTTACTGCTAGTCCTGCTATACAATACAATGACCAGTAGAAGTTAAATGTTTGTGAATGGGACACATTCAGGAAGCAACAGCGGCCGTTTACCTGCTCTAGTGAATTAGTTTTGTGCCGGCATATTGTCCTCCCTTTTCATGGAAAACAAGCAGCACAGTTTCAGTGGTAGCCCTGTTAATGAAGACCTGATGATTTTAACCATTAAACTTATGAGAGGAAGCACTGTCTTTTCAATGGGGATGCGTAAAAATGGACCCCCAGGCGTACATACGTTCTGGACGATTGTGGCTATGTTACGGTTCTTGGTTGCAATGACCAGACTAGTTAGACCATCGGTTGTAATAGTAATTGGGATCATCACTTACTGTACTGGTACTTTTTGGAGTTGCAATGCTGTTGGAAGTCAGTCATTTTATGTGTTCATCAGACTAAACTGAGGGCTCTTCTTAAACTGCTCAGAGCTCTAAGCTGTAACATTGAGACTGGCACAGAACCAACCAAGCAACTGTCCCACTATAACACAAATCCTGGGAGTATATAATCTTACTGCATCACTTGACTTCTGACACAACCTTGGCAAATCTGCCATTCAATGAGCAAAAAGTGAGTGCATACTACTCTATAATGGTTGTTTATTTGTATATTGGGGAACACCACCCTTTAGTCAATGGTAGAAAACATTTCTAGTGTGTATTTCAATGATTGAAAGTCCATTTTTACAATTTTTGTGAATGGTTCAAGGCCACTTAAGTTTAGTGCATGATTTAAAAAAAAAACACACCAAGGGAGAAGGATGAACGCCTCTTCCTGTTTTAAAATTAGTACAAGAACAAAACAAATACTAAAGCGAAATAGCTGAAACGTGAAAGTTTATGTACTGTGCACCAAGAGCAAACCATGGAATTTGTCTGACTGAGAAAAGTGTTTGAAGATGAAGGCCTTATGTGAACTGTATAATAGTTAATAAATTAAATCTTGTAAAATTGTCCTCAGCTTTCTTGTGGTGCCTGTGTTTGTGTCTTTCATTGAGCCTTTTGCAATTTGTACTGTACATACTGTACCTCCAGCTATGAATGTCACAATTTGGAAACCTTGAATTTGAAACGAGTTTGGGAGTTCATTGTTAAAAATGCATTTTCTGATTATAATTTAGGAAGCCACACAATAACAGCTAGATTAATATTGTCACAACAATGGAGCCCAGGGAATCAAGAATATCAAACATATAATTTTGTTGGCTACAATTTTCACTATTATGGGAAAATCAAGGAGAAGGCCCGTGGCTGTTTTTTGAAAAGCCCCATTGCAACCTACTGTCATCTGACAAAATAATAGACAGGCTATTATTATCCACATTTTTCTCCGTGGAATAGTGCTGTGTGGTTTAAATTATTTTCCTGATTGACAACTTGGTGAACAAACACAACAAGGCATGAATATGTGGCTGCTGCTCCCCAAAGATAATTAGGGCCCAAGCTAAATCTAAGGCGTTTGGCATACTCAGCTGTCCATGAAACATCCTAATAAATAAGCTTAATTCTCCATAACATGTTACATGCCGACAGACCTTTGCTGTAGTGACTAGAAGCTGTAGTATTTAGGCACTGGTGCAGACGACTCTGAAAAACATCAATTATTCACAGCATATCCGTCATGACTGACTGCACTCTTTTGGTAGAGTACTTTCGTCACAGTATCTGTTAACCTATGTGAAGGGGTTGGACATTATAATGTTATGGCGCCATCTTGTGGCTGCATAGCTGTAAAGCCACGAAGAAGTCAGTATTAAAAGATTGATGTGGCCCTGTAATTTCCCTTTACCTGTCCACTTCTTATATTTCAGAGGCAACTGTGGGTTAGCTGGGTTTATTCTCACATGTTCTCTCATTTGCACTCAATGTTCAGATGCATCACTGAGAGCAAACAGAGACCTGTTGCCACAAATCTTAGTCAACCTACACCACAGCTGTGGTGGCGAGAGAAATATAATGAGCAGCTTAAGTGCATCTTGAGTCTCAGGCATCACCATCGCCTTAAAGTCTAACACATTATGAGGACTGCTGCCCGCGTCATCCTGGTGCTTTACTTCCCCACTGTACGCTCACCATACCTATATATCGACACATGATTTCTTTCCAATCCAGACATATTTTCTGCATATTTTCACACATAAAATAGCACATTTGACTAATTCTTTTTATCACCCACCTCCATGTTTTTATAACAAATTCAAATCTGCCTTTTGTACATTGTTGATTTTCTGTGTTAAAAAAAAAGGTGGTCATTTGGAAGAATGTTGTTTTGGCATTTTGTAATGTGATTAAGTGATGGTCTGAATTCAGTTTCGTGTTGTTATAAGTGTTCTTTTATATATATATATTCAAGATGTACCACTGTGCATTAAGGAATTCTCCAGCCAAATTTTTTGAATGGCACTGAGCACAGTTTGAGTCTCCTGTATGTACAATGTTGTACCA
>JBCAUF010000028.1:18345946-18356657 GCA_038406115.1 Haemulon aurolineatum
TAGAAAATACATATTTATACCTCACAAACTATGGTGGTCAAAAAGTTGGTACCAAAACTCAAGTGTCAAAATGACACCAGTATCTGCACATTTCAACAATACCTAGCCCTAATGATGGGGAAACAGAGCAGGTGGAAGTGCCATGAAGCGCTGCCTGCTTCCTTCTGTTGTCATTGTTAACCAGTTGAGCTGTTCAGCGCTGCAGCCAATTCACAATCTGCAGCCATAAATTTGGCATCTGTTTATTTTTTTTCTGCATGCTACGAGCAAATCTGATTAAATATTTTTATATATTATTTTAATCCTGGAATTTGCCCAGGAGCACATAAAAAGCTTGATGCCATGAATCCATGGTTATTATAAAGATCACTCTGCATGTGGTTAGAAAAGAGCAGAGGAGCTTCTTAACTAGCGCAGGAAAATATGCCTCTGATGTGAACACCTAGACTACTGCTTATGTGTGAAATTGACCTATCGCAGTGCTTCCACCTCTTGGGTGTCCCAGCGTGATGGTCTTCACAAAGATCTGTCAGTTAAGTAGTTAGGTCCTCGAATAAGAGTTAATCCACTTAAAGTTTGTGGTTTTTTACAGGATTTAAAAATAAGTCCGTGTTGGGGATTAATGAAAGGAACATAAAGCATCATCTTTCTGCATAGATTTTATTTAATTTGCTTTGAAATGCAAGGTCTAAGATTTGTTATATAATTGTGAGCTCATGCAGTGGTTTATAGTATGCATGGTAAACCTGGATTAGATTTGGATTCGGATGATGATTTACTGTAGCTCCATTCGCTGTCAAGCCCCGCAGTAGAAATCTAATGTGAAACGTGTACATAAGTTTAAAATGTTATCTCTAAAAACTTAAGCCTAGAAAACAGTTTTGCTCTAACAACCTTTCATTTGCATTTTGGAGTTGCACGTTTTCCCACTGTGTGATGTTCCTTAACTCATGAACCCTTCAGTGATTGACATTCAGCTGCAGAAGCCGCCAGAGCTACCTGTCAGTGAAGGAGGCTGTTCCTGCTAATGCCCGCTTATGTCACTGCGAAATATTTCTCTCGCTGGCTTTTTCTCAAACCTAGTCAATTTTTCTGTATCTGTACCCGCCTATCACTGCGCCCGCCTCCGTTCCCCAGCCTGAAAGAGAACACTACATCCGTTATCCTCGCCATTGTGGAAACCTGCTCTCCCATCGGGACGCTCTGAAAGTCATAAATCACTGACACTGAATATTTGCACTGTAACACACATGCGTTGAAGAAACAGTATTCACGGCTGGAGGTCAGCCTTCTGTACTGAGCTCCTGTCGTCTGTCATTTCAAAAAGACAAAGACGACGGCAGAAAAATAATGGGTCGCAGCTAGTGTGTGTCTGAAGATGACATTTTGTACCAAACGGAAAGAAAGAGAATGTGTGATTCAAATCAAAGTATGTGTTTAAAAGTGAGAATATTCTTTAAAAAGTTAAATATTGCTTTAAGCTTAATAAACATAATGTGGATGCTTTGTGCATTTGTCGGTTAACATAAATCGCACTCAGTTGAAGGTGATTCATTCATGAATTGTGTTATCAACAAACTTTTTTTTTTAACCGTCTGGAATGATCCGTTGAAATGGTTGCAAAGGCTACGTCGAAGTAAATCTCAGCGCTGACACAGATACCGTAAACACCCACAATGCGGCTGACGTTGGAAGTGGAAACCATGAGCTTATTTTAAACGGGAGTGTGTGCTTTGTGGTGCCTGCACCAGCAGAGTCACACCTCTTCCCAACATGTACCAGCATGACATGACAAGTCCTCACACAGTCACACACTACCGCATGGTCTCAAACCAGCACAAACACATGACACCTAGTACAAGAGCAACACTGTCACCACACCATCCACATTACCGTCCTTCCCCTCTTCCCACACTTGTTCCTTGAGATGGGTTATTTTTACCTTGGCTTCCATTTTCTATTACCTTTTTATTTGGATAGATCTTTAATTTTCTTTTTTTCTAAAGACTACAGCTGTCATAGATTTAAACTATTTCTTTGATGGTAGTTTTTGAGGAGCATTTTCTCATATTAAGAGTCATAATCATAAAACCCACTGTAAACATTAGAAATGGAGATATATGCCTTTTGGAGTTTAATTGTAGAGGGCTTCTTTGGCTTTGGGTTTGTTAGTTAAGTTTGGGATGATGTTTTATGAACACTTAAAAGATTTCTTTTGCTTGTTTTTATTTTTTGGCATTGATCTTTTGTTAGTGATTATTCTACATGTGTATTTAATCCACAATGACTTGTAATATTTATTTCTATTGGTTCATGTTTCTTTTTTTATGGCTGTTAATATCTTCACGTTTGGTATGAGTCCTGATTCGCTAACGAAATATGCATCCATCTGGACCACCTTTAACAGAATCAGTAGAGAGTGTCTGCTGTTCCCTCTGCCACCTCGAAATGGCAATTTGATCATACTGATAATACCGTGCAATTTTTGTGTGAACTTAAGGAGGAGAGTCTGATTTGTATAGCATAGTAGTCCTTAACGTTTCTGTCTGGAATGGTTTTAAATGAAAGAATAAAAATACACTTGTCACGGCTGCTGGAATTCATTGTTTTCTTACTGACAGCTGTAAGATTTGCACTGGTGTCGTTTAATGTCTGAATTGTAAATCAAAATATGAGTCACAAATAAAGAGCAGCACTGCCTATGATTGTATTATTAAGAGTTAACTGGTCATGCTGCAGAAAGTTGCTCAGTCATGTGGACTGAATGACTGACAATAATCAGCCTGTTATCTGTCCTGCTGGTGCGGTATGCTGGATCGGGTCTAATAGGCTTATTTCACAGCGGAGATTTTGCCGTGTCAGTGCAGAGATAGGACAGGTGGAACAAAATGGCAGTAATGATGGCAACAAAATATGAACTGACATTCATAATAACAGGGCCTAAAGCTGGAACACCCAAACAGAATCCAACCATTATTTGTGCCTACTTATCTGCTGTGAAAGTTTAGTATAATTATACTGAGGGCTATATTAGGGCAGTCATAGTCGCCTATTCACCTATAAGCAAGTGGGAAATTGCCCCAGGGCCCTGTGGTTCACTGTGTGTCAAGAGGTTTCACATAGTTTGATTCATTGCACATGAAATTAGCAACATTAAGGTACAATATTATCTTAGTTAGGTCCTGCAGGATTACCTATTCATGTGGCCCTGATTTGTGCTTGATCAAATTACCAACACGATTTTGACCCCCCAAACACAGGTTAACTTTGTATGCAGTGCTACAGCAATGACCCACACAATTATTATGATTATAATTATTAGTTGTACCTTTAATAGTCCCTCTAGTGGGGAACGTGCTGTAATTACAATAAACTGTTTGCATGGCACCTTAAATAGTGGTTAATGTAATTAGAAGTCCTACCTAGCAATAAGACACTGCATTACAAAAGCTTAATGTAATCTTATTTTATTCTTTATCTTTGTCAAACATCAACAAACACAAGAGTCGAACACGAATCTTGGTTCAGCCGTTGTTGCAAGTCTCGCGAGAGTCTGCCGAGCAGCCGTTACCCTGGAAACCAAACTAAACAACCGCTGCTTTTGAAGTTTAAGGAGCCACGTTTAGATCGGACACCCTGAGCATTAAATCTGTTTTACAGAGTAAAAAAAACAATGAGTAGCAGCGATTACTACGAGACTCTGGAAATAAATAAAAATGCAACATGTGCAGACATCAAACAGGCGTAAGTTTTTTGTTTCACGCCAGCATGTTTTATTATAGGCGTATTTTTGTTCATCTCCACAGTTTTTTCTCCTTTATGAAATACAGATATCGACGTCTTGCATTGAAGTTTCATCCGAGCAGCAACAAGGAACCTGGGAGCGCAGAGAAATTCAGTCAGCTATGTGAAGCATATGATGTCCTGAGCGACCGTGAGTATAACAGGGAGGCTGAGAGAGGCTCGGGTGAAAGGTCAGGAGTTACGTTAACTACTGCAACACATCACTGAAAATAGATGGGCATTTTACATGGATGTGTAAAGAATTTTTTTTATTATTATTTATTTATTATTTTACCAGATTATAAGACGTATGTCGGAGGGCGCTGGCCTGAGGTTTATTTTGATTATATTATAATATTTGTGGCTTATTGTTTACTCTATAGCTCTGGTTCTCATCTAACACGGATTGCTAATTTATCTGCTCTTGTAATAATAGCAATTATGATAATAACACCTTTAATTGTCCCTCAAATGGGGAAATTTACATGTTGCAGTTGTAATAATTCACATAAACACATACACTATATGCATACAAAAAGGAGTCCTTGGTGTACTGAGAGCAGTGCTGGGTCTTATGTAGTCTGACAGCAGCAGAAAGGAAGGACTTGCGATATCTCTCTTTCACACATTTGGGGTAAAGGTGTCACTGAAAGAGCTGCTCAGTGCAGTGAAGGTGTTCTGCTTGGGGTGGGAGTCATTCTCCATCAGTGATGATCAGCTTTGCTAACATCCTCATCTCTCCCACCACCTGCACTAAGTTGAGGAGGCAACCCAGGAAAGAGCTGGTTTAGAAGATAAAGTAATTATTGCGCACTACTAAATATTACACTGATAATAAGTAATAAGTTTGTATTGCTTAAGACTGAGGAAACGACTACAAGACCTGAATAATAGAGCATCTATTTTATGAGTGTAGAGATTAATTGATTAGTTGTCAATGATTGAATTGCCAAATATTTTGGTAAGTGATTAATCGTTTTGAGTAATTTTCCAAGAAATAAAGTTACATGAATTAGAAGTATGAATATTTTTGGAACATTTTACAGACCAAATAAGAATTCCATTAATCTAAAAAATGGCCAAAATGTGATTAAAGCTAACAGTGTGCATTAATGTTTTTATAATGAAGGCTACAGGGCATACATATTATATTCAAACTTATCGTCTGGCTGAATCCATAAAATTATTCACCTTTTAGCGGAAAACCAATATTTTACCTGTACCATTATTTGGTGCATGGAGACTGGCATTGTGTGTCTATAACAACATTTATATGTTCTTTGTTGCAGCTCGAAAAAAGGCAACATATGACAAGTTTGGTGAGGAGGGTCTAAAAGGTGGTATCCCAACTGAGTTTGGCCAAAGTGGGGCTTGGTCATCTAAATATGTCTACCATGGGAACCCGGAAAAAACGTTTAGGCAGTTTTTTGGAGGTGACAACCCATTTGCAGGTGAGAAAAACCGACCATTTAGTTAATATGCATAGTCAAATTTTATACCAACATAATTAACTATTTTTAAAATGTTTGCTAGACTTCTTTACAAATGATGAACCTCCTCAGTTGGGTAGCCCAAAACCAGGAGTGGTGAAGACAAAGGACTCTCACATAGAGAGAGACCTTCACTTGTCCCTGGATGATCTCTACCATGGATGCACAAAAAAGATTAAGATATCTCGCAGGGTAAGAGCTGCTGGAGAGAACCATTTCTGCACATCACACAGCTTTGAACTTGCTAAGTACTCAATCACAATAAGAAAATAATGAAATTTGTTTTGTTTGATTTGTTGAATAGGTTATGAATGAGGATGGATACACATCCAGTATCAAAGACAAGATCTTGACTATAGACGTGAAGCCTGGATGGAAAGAAGGCACACGAATAATTTTTCCTGAAGAGGGAGATCAGGTAATTTTCTGTTGACATCTGTATTAATGGTCACTAATAACTCACCCATTCTGATGTGATCATTCATCACATGGTTTTATTTTTAATATCTTAAACCTTTTGGTCTCACTGTAATTCCATGTGGGTATCTCACAGATCGAAATCAATGTAACTTTCCTCAGTTTGAATAAGAGCTATAGGCCTCCTGCCAGTGAAAGGTGAAGATTGTAAAAGGGATTTTACCTGTTGTTGCTCTACTCCCTCTTGCTGCCTCTGTGAGAATGGTCAGAAAAAGAGCTGGTAACATGTTATTTGTTTTTAATTGTTTACTTTTTGGTTAAGGTTATGATGAGTTTATGTGGACACTGATGAGTAATTTTGGGTAAAAACAGTGTAATTCTTCGGTCATAGTTCCACTAGTTCCTTAACAGCTCAGCAAAATAACAGAATATGTGTTATGGCCTGAGTTTTGTTTTGTGACACTGTCCCTGCTGCTAAACAAGAAGTACAAAATGTATTCCTTATTTTTTTTTTTTGTTGTTATTGTTTTTTGTTTTGCTTTTTGTGTGTGCACAGGGTTTGAAGTGCATACATCTTTGCATGCACAACAATCGTGCAGCTTTGTGCAAAATTATATTGGATTATCATAAGCATAAGAGATAGTAGGAAAAGTGATTGGGATATATGGGATGGATAATAAATATCATTTTGTATTAGATTTCCACTCCTTCACATTTTCTACAAGTCATATTGTAATTACAGTTGATAAATAATATTTGATGTGATATTGGTGCAATATGACTGTAAACCTGCTCAAGCTGCTGACCTCAGAGTAGTACTGGACAGTTTTGAATCAGGTCAAGATTATAGAAAATAATACTTTAACATGAACTTGTGAGTGAAGAATATTTTTTGGAAATTCATGGACCTGCTGCTTTGCTACCAGTAGGTGGCCTCAGCAGACATCTTTCAAGGTGCTCGCACATGCTAATATGAATAAAACCACGTACTAATGAGGGACTTAGCAACAGTTCTTGGTCTCAATTATCACCTATTTTTCTAAATGATTTAGTTATTTTGGTTGAAGCACAGTATGTGCAGAATGCAAATCTTTAACAGACTATGCATACCAACAACTTATTTCTAAGTTGTGTTTTAGAGAAAGAGCGTGTCGACACGGTAATAATCTTGCTGTCTTTTACCTTTAGGGACCAAACAGCATCCCTGCAGATATTGTGTTCATAGTGCGACAGAAGAGTCATCCTCTGTTCGTTAGACAGCTCAATGACCTGATCTACAACGCCCAAATCTCTCTGGAGATGGTGAGTCAAGTTAATGAGAGCTAGAATAATGGACTATTATCAAAAATACTCAAAGATTCAGTTTTTCAGTTTAATAAACACTTAACCTTTCCTACAGGCCTTGACTGGGTTCTCTGTGGACGTGGAGACACTAGATGGCAGGCTACTCAGTATTCCCATCAATGACATTGTGCAGTAAGTGCTTTCCTATATTGGGGCCAGAGTGGAATACTAAGTAAGATTCATGTACAATACTGTATTTTGTAATCTGACTGATTTCACATTCATTTCAGATACTCTTAAAGCTCAATTAATGATTCAAACATTAGGATCAGCGCAGGAAGAGACAAACATAAGAAATTGAAACACTTTATAGAAACAGTACACTCAAATGTCTCTAGAAGGATGTGTTTTGGTTTCATACCTACATCAATTCCCATTTTCTTTGTTTTTTTTCATAACACTCCAGCCCTGCGTACAAAAAAGTGGTGACTGGAGAGGGAATGCCGCTTTCCCAGGACCCTTCACAGAGAGGAAATCTCATCATTACTTTTGATGTCCAGTTTCCTGAGAAGCTCTCGGCTGAGAGTAAACATCTGATCAAACAAGCTTTCGCTTTTAAATATTGATCGCATTTTAATACATGTGTATCCTATGACTAATGCGGTGACATTTTTTGTCGTGAGAGAGAAGAGTATCAAAACATTTTGCATAATTTGACTTTGAGTTGAGACACTTGGGGGCAACAGAACGTAAAGCCACTGTAAACGACACAACTGTGCAACACCGTCAGCCTTCTGACAAACAATAAAGATTACAGTAAAGCTGTGCTGTTGTAATTCGCCGCCATCATGGCCCGCTTCAGCTGCTCGTACGTTACGAACATCACCACGTTCCAGGAGCCCAGGCGCAGGAAAGATGGCATGAACCTCAAGAGCAAAAAAAAACAACAACATGATTGATTGCAATCTGTCCATATTAATAGCTGTTTTGTACGTTTAGTTTACAGCCATTGGCCTCCTTCTCCCTCCTCACTAAATGTTTGATTTATATACTCATTAATCTTTTTAATTTTGTCCATGCGGTCAATGCTTACCCCTTATAAAAGGCAAGCGGTCCCTCTTTGGTCATCATGGCAGCAGCACAATTGAGGACACTGCTGTACTGGCCGAGAGCAGCGTTCATATATCTTGTCTTGACCACATCAACTGGAGAGGCAATCACTGTTGTGCAAAGCCCAGCACCAAAGGCTGATACAAAGTGGCAAGGCAGATTATCTGTGGAGTAAATGGCTGAATGTTACTGCTCCGTGGAGAAAAACACTGGTCCATTTATACTACGTATCAGTCACTGTTTTACCTGTAAGGGGAGTGGTCCTAAGGAGGGTGTCCTTGATGAAGTCATATGTCACCAGTTCTGTGCAGTTAACAATTGCATTTCGTGCAATGTTTGGAGCTGTCCCTGTGTGACAGAGTGATACAAAAGCCCATGAGAACATCTGTCACAAAAAACTGAAAGGATATGCTTCAACTCAAAAATCATCCTCTTAAGCTCAAGCTACCTTTCCATAGACCGTGAATGCCTTCTTCCTTAGCAATGGTCTTGTAAGCATCAATGGTGCCACAGTAGCGTCGCGCATTCCCGGGAGACCTGGCCTGTGCCTGGAAGCGGACTTTCACCACATCTGTAGGCTGAGCAAAAGCAACCGCCATGGCACCCGTGGTACTTCCTGCAAGCAGCCGGCTGCCAATGCCGACATCTGAGCCGGAGGGGAGAGAGATGTCAAGCCTGACCACTCCCCTGATTGCAGCAGGACTCCCAGATAAACAAGTAGAATGCAATCATAGGTACTCACGATCAGAGCCTTTAGTGTAGAACTGTTTGACAGAGTCGTAGAGACCAATGCGGACAGAGGCAAAGCTCATCTGCCTCTGGAGTCCTGCCACCAGTCCACTGTAAAGGCTCCTGGGCCCCTCTGTGCGCACCATGGTGGTGATGGTGCCAAACACTCCTCGATATCTTACCGGAGACCCTTTCCCTGTAGCTGCTGAAGCCTTGGCCTCTCCTTGGATCTGTGCAGGATAAAATGTCATGATACACACCGATAAGAGAGCAAATGGGACCTCAGTATAGTGTACTTTGTTTAATGTTTGTCAAATCTACAGTTCATTCACATGTGTGTATGTGCAATAGCAGAATTTGATGATATTCAGGAAAAAGGCTTATTTACCTGCAGCCGCACTTTGGCTGTGTCCAGGGGAAATGTGAGCAAGTCAGCGATGCAGGCTGCAGTTCCTGCTCCTACAAACTTCACTGCTGCTGATGGAGGCACATCTGCAGGTCTAAAGCCAACCATTTTCCAGAATTATTTTGATCAATATAGGAATTGAAGACTGGCTTATTAATGTGGACAGGGACAGGAAGCTCCTCCAAAATCTGAAAAAGAGACACCAAGCCACACTCCATTTAAAAACTAGTGTGTTTTACATATAATTACCCCCAGCTGTTAGGAGGTTCATTGAACACCTCCATTAAGCAAATGAGAGATCCTAAAGTAGAGGTTTTACTGCTGAATGAAAGACAGCTGTTCAGTACGTTCTGTATGTTCTGGCCCATGTGAAAAGTCTCACATGGGCCAACAATACCTTGCAAGTTCAATAGCACAAACAAATATGTTTTTCTAAATTCACATGTAATTTTTAAGTCTGAATTTTTTTGGAAGTCTTACCTTTCTTGGAGCAGTTTAGGACAGAAACATTACAGATCAGGATTCTCTAAAGGTGTCCCTCTGGCTGAATTTTGTCCCAGCTATAAATTGGTATCCTTGTTTTTCCATAGAAAATTTTTCAGAAGTGATGAGCCTTAAAATCATACTCCAAATCCTGGAAAAGACACAGAGAAAATCAAAAACAGTCGCAGTGGAACAGCATCAACAATAATATACATGTGCAAAGAATAACAGATCAAGTTACTGTAAAGATATTGGTTGTACCGTGATTTGATTGATGGAAGATAAAATTCCTGGTAAAATGCCTCTTGAAGGGACAATGTCCAAATGAATCAGTGAATGGACAGGATACAGTGGTGTGGGGAAGAGAGCCTCCTCTATAAATACCGCCCTGCCAAGACGTTGTTACATCATGGCATGTGTTGTTAGTGGGGCCCCACCCCCACCTCTATGGCTATATGGGCAGCCCGCAGGTCAAATGGACACAACATAAAACTGTCTGTGTGACAAACAGCCTGCGGTTAGTTGGATGGTTTGTGTTTCCATGAATTTCGTTTTCATGTTTTTTTTCCTCTATCTTCTTGACGTCCTAATCAAGCTTCCTCTCCATTGTGTCCTCAGACAACAATGATGTCAGAACAAAGATTAAAAGCCACAGTTTTAACTGATTAAAAATGAGATGTTGCATTGTGAAATTGGGTTTTCTGACTTGCTAAACCTAATTTAGTTGAGTCAGTTGTCTGTGTAACGGTCTGTACATACCATAGCATTGTAGTACAGGGAGTGCAGGCTTGAGAAGGATATGCTGAGTCATGCTGAAATTACAAGAACACTTGGTACACTGCCTGCCAAATTGGATCCGTATGTTTAGACCCTTTAAGATCTCACCATGTTGTTTCACAATCCATCGTTCCTGCAATGCTGAATGAGGCGCAAGACTGAACTAAATTGTTAATAATTTTTGGTCAAAAACACTTCAAGTATACAAATTTTAGTTTGTTCTTTAAAAAAT
>JBCAUF010000028.1:18555727-18571871 GCA_038406115.1 Haemulon aurolineatum
TCAAACAGAATTGAGTTCAATGCTTTTTTGTTGCAGCCCCCTGCAAGGCCCTCTGAATCGCAACACACAAAGGTTTGAAATGGTACCTCATCTGTTTGTCTCCCAAGTAATGAGAAGTTATGTGAGTTGCTCTTACGATAAAACACAAGAGAGCATCTGAGCAATGCAGAAAAGGACAGTGTAATCAACTATCTACGCAGTTGCTACTGGCAACAGACTTACTTTAGCTTACACAACATTATCTGGTTGTCGCCCTGCATATGAACAGGTTTTAACAAGAGAAAGGAAAATAGAATTTTTTCTACTTTGTAAGACAAAAAATCATGTGAGAGTGAGAACACAATGAGAAAGAAAAATCATATTTAGGACCATTTAGGCCTGAAAAATCGACCCTTTTAATTAAGAAATAACAAATTGCTTCTTTGAATGGCCAATGGTTGTCTCTTTTTTATCTTAAAACAGCACTAGTTACTCAAGTTACAGATTCATCCTGAGGAGTATATTTTAACAGACAACAAATCTGCAACTGAAGGGTTGAAGACATGGGCATTTACTGAACAGTGAGGGTCTAATTGAACTGCAAACATTGTGAAATTAGCTACATTGTGGGAAATGTTGTAGGAATGTCTTAAGACGTTTCATCTCTTAATGGGGCAATATAGTGCTTTCTAATATAGTTGACATCTTTATCAGGTATCCTAAACTATTGTAAATTAAACAATAAGACACTTCTAAGCTTGAAACCTCTATGCACAATTTGACTGTACCCTTTGCAGCACCTAGACCTGCTTTATAATCAAAAAGAGCATGGAAATCTTGCTTTCTACAATATTGGGCTGAACTGCACTCGTTGACCTAAGGGTGGCACTGTGGGGTCTGCTGATTAGGTGGATGATGTGAAACTTTGGTGGCGGGGGGGCTGGTGCATTGCTCCACTGCACTTGTCTTTACATTATCCAAAAGTGACTCTGATCAGCTCTTGTTCACGCAGACCCAACATGTGAAGATCTGCTATATAATGGCCTCCGAAAGCATGACTCAGAGCAAAAGGCATGACTCACACACACACATCGGTACGGCATGAACCATATCCACTTGCTTTCATAACCTGTTGATACGCGGCATGATCAGATAATTAGAATAACCGTATTTTTGCCGCTATTTCCAGTGCATTTTCTCCATTGCTGTTCAGTTAAACGCTATCTTTAAAGCCCCCCACACACACATGCTCACATAACTTTATTTAGTATGTAGTCCAGTGGGCGGGACTCTGAGCGTGGACGCACTCCGGCTGCCGAAAAGTCCTCATTCAGCCTTCATCTGCGCGCGTGGAGAGGACGCGTCTCGGAAATCAGCGCTCAGATAAATGAGAATATAGAAATTATGAGTCGTGTGGGTTGGGATCAGGATCCCACACTCAACAGTCTTTAACCCCAATACATCGGCATTCATCATTTCCAGACTGAGTCGGCGGTGCTGTGTCATCTCTGGGCAACTTTTTTTTGGGAATATAAGACGGTTAAAGACCCCGTTTTCCACATGCTTCCGTTTGGATTCGCCTAACCCATCGTCTATAAAATAAGGTAAGTTTAATTTTTTTGGTGTCATCGGTGTTTTCAACTTCAGCTAACGTGACATTTTGCACAGTTGAAGTTATACGCATCTGTGTAACTTCAGTGTGACGTTATTACAAGAGAATGCCATTTTCTCTGGCTGAACATCTATGAATAAAGCTTTATACTGTTGCCTATATATTAGGCTATCTGTTTACACCTATCAGCCATTACATTATGATCACTTGTACAATATCATGTGAAATTCTGCCAATTTGCAAAGATAATAATGTTCAGTTTTTGCTTGACATGGTCAGAGAGGTACACTAGGCTCTTAATTAAACTACATGGTGATTATTGGAGTTGTATTTAGGTGGAGTAGTACATTATCTTCAGAGGTGTCTATATTTTTGGCTACTGATATACATACATGAGATGGCCAGACACCTCAAGTTAATGCATTCCAGTTTATCACCTTCATCTGGCGGGGTCAAGCATAAACTGGCCATTGTTATCTTTGCAAAGGCAGAATTTATGACAGAGCTGTTGTATTGGATCACATTTGATTGTACAAGTGGTCATAATGTTGTGGCTGATCAGTCTATATAGACCTACCTATATCGAAGTATTGGTTTGGGGTATACACAGCCACACTATTGCATCTGGAAAATGAAAGCACATTGTATGAGTTGTTGAGAATGAAGAAATGTAAGCTTAAAATGACAGTGGCATACATGTAATAGGGTACTTCAGAGGGTGTCAATGTGCAAGAAGAGACAAATATGCCTCTCCATAAATTCAGCTGGTGAGAAATGCTGGATTATGGGACTGGGAAAGATACCAAATTCACAGGAGTTTGACAAGGATCCTGGCTGGTGTCAAGTCAGACTTTGTTTAGGGGACCTGCCACTAACAAAGAAGCCAGGGTCTTGCGATTCATGACAGTGTCCACTTGCTTTATTGATTATGCTCCGTCTTCATCCATGTGTACTCATGTTGGGGCTTGAGCCATTTTGCCGGCTTGCTTGCTGCGTCAGTGCTGAGGTTGGCCTAGCAGACGTGAATAGTGATGAGGATGTGTGCTGACAGCTGAGTGGGACAGGATGGGCCGTTCCATGACTGACTGAACTGGGGTGTTCACTGCACCATATGCTCCTTTTTACACTGTGCTGCTAAACATTTGGGCCAGCCTCATGACTCACGCTATTTTCTTCTCCTTTTCGACACCAAATCCAAGGATCTGAAGTTTCATCATGGTGCTAGATGAATCATTGTGCTTCTTTTTGGGTTATGGTTTGCCCCTCTGGAAACTGGAGTCAGGAGTCAATTATGAACCTTACCCTTTCTGCACTATGGATGCCCTTATGGTGAAGGCTATCTCACTCACAGCATGGAAGGTCACTTTCACCACCTTTTAAAGAGAACAAGTTTCTCCTAAATATGGCGTACAAATTATGGCTGGGCAATGAACCAAATTTAATGCACTGAATGCATTATCAGTCTTTTACCAATTCATTTTACAGTAATATTTTTAATTCCCCTAGTTACAGCGACCTGTGGCATGCAACTAAAGTCAACCAATCAATCAGACAACAGTCCAGTCCAGAAGTCCACGATCCCCATGTGGTCACACTGTATTACCAGCGTCATCATAATTTTTTTTTTTCTTTTTGAGCAGAGTAAGCATGCACCAACTGTGTCAGCGGTTGACTATCTATGCAGTAATTTCAGTTACTGCAGTAGCTGTGGGTGTTTGAGACGAACGTCAACCTAGAAAATGGTTTGAGAGTGTAAGTTTGAAGGGTTTAATGGTTTGAAGTGCTTTTCACCGGATACATCAACTGTAATAAGGTGGGGGAACCTCAAGGCATTGTCTTGGTGCCACTCAGCAAACCTGGCATTTAGAGAAGTAGATATAAAGGCTTAATGGTTCAGTGGGAAGTTCTAGTAATCACAGTTTTATGTTAATGCAGTAGCCTAAAATATTACATGATTCTGATTCATATATGCTGTAGTATGTCATATTTATATGAAGCTTTCTCATAATTATAAGAAACTATGGCCTACAAGGTATCACATAATTTGAGTTTGTCACAAATTTGAGTTAATAATTTAAGGAACGGTTTTGTAAGTATGACTCATGATCTCATAATTATGACCAATTACCCCATTACTTTGACTTTCACAATTACTGTATAAAATTCTCTGTATGCTCACTGCCTTCACAATCTCTTTGACAATTTTCTCCCTCAGTCTCTTTTTTCATGTCCTTATTTTTGCTTCCGCTTCACTCCACTGCCTCAGTCATCAGTTTACAGCATTGTATTTCACCTTTAAGAGTGAACTGAGACAGAGGCCTTATGGAGATTTCCTTTTCTGAGACATAAATGTGATCATCGGTATTCTGTTTGCTTAAGCAAAGCTGTGTCTGGGTTTTTTGTGTCTCCTTGCTGAAACTATGTGGTGGTGAAGGTTAGTTAACTGATGACACACAGCCTCGCCTCTGATGTTACAGAGCATGTTGTGGGGAAAGTAGGTTACTGGGCCATGTCCTGCAAGCTTAAACTGAACGCTAGTCTGAATATTGCTAGAGCTGCTTAGTGTGACTGGGCATGCACAAATGGTGTAGGTCTATGCAACAGCAAAGGGATCATTTCTACCTTCTGTCTCTTTAAGAAAACAGAGCGGCGCTCTACATAGAATGAATGTTGAAGGTACAACCCATGTTGATTCATCTCAAACACACATGAAATGGAGTGAAATCTGACAACAGGTTGACTAACGTCAGAGGTTGCAAATTACAAAGCCCTGCTTACCTTTAACATTAGTCTTATTTCTTTGTGTGAGCAGACCATTTTTACTGTTTCTATTGTGTCAATACTTCACTGAAATGCTAATGTTTTTTTTTCTTCTTATAGAAATCAGAATGAAATGTTTGTAAATCTGAAGAGACATATAGTTAAGTACTATATTGTCTTAAAGGGTGTTCATCAAAAGAAACTTGTTTCTCAAGTATTTCAAACCTTTGGAATCATGGTGCAAGAGTAATATGTGGAAACTCTCCTGTGGCTTGTGCATGGGTGCCTTTGTACTGGCTTCCTGTGTGGTATCTTATAGCCCTTATGGATACTATTGGTTTTTTAGATTTGGCTACAACAATAGATTTCTGATCTTGTGGCATATCCAAACACAGTGTTTTGCTTTGTTTTTCAATTTGAATTTGAAATTTGAATTTGTAGAAAACTGCAGGCATACAAAAAAACCCCAATGTGAAATCTCTTTTTATCCAGGTTAGTTCCACAGAGATCGGTCTCATACTTAAGAAATACATGACCTTAACAACAGAGGCATGCTCAGCTTGACTGAGCAATGGTGAAAACATTTCACAGTTGCTAATAAAATAGAAAAAAGCTGAGAGCGATGGAAAACAGACACTCTGATCATATTAGACAGACATTTAAAGTATTTCCAATTTCCATCAAAACCAGACTAGAGTTCCATGGTCATTGAGAACCAGGACAATAGTTCTTGGTTTTTCACATGTTTTCAATCCCCGAAGTCTAACAATGGAAGACAGATGAGTGAGACAGACTGTGACAGTTGTTATCACCTGCATACATGGACCTCTATCTGATGCACACATGTACTGTAGCTGGCCACTATAGGCAGTCAATTGAACCCTGGAATTAATGCAAAATGCAGTTTGTTTCTCCTTTCATTTGAACCATTCATTTGGCACCATGGTCTGTGAGTTGCTCTCAACAACAAGCATAAACAGAGGAACGACAAAAGGTTATGTGTATATTAGCATTATTTATATGTAAATCAATCCAAGGAATAACATGTGAAAATGAAAACACTCAGAGCCCCAAGATGAGCCAGACAAAACACAACAAATACAACATAAAACAAAACTATAAAATCATGACATCCAAAATTACATCACCACAAATTGAAAAAGAAACACCCACATCAAAACATAGAAACAATTTGATGGCTGTAAAAATGTAATTTAAGATTTCATTATAAATCTGTGACCCTATTCCATAAAAAAAGTCCTGACCTGACTGTTTTTTAACAACTGGATGTGTAACAGAGGCCTGTTTCACGACATGGTACCAGTGTAAAAATAGGAGCTTCTGGCACTGTTATTTCCTCAAGGCACTTGACATGAACTGGCACTGACACTGTCAAAGGTGCTGGTTGAAGCTGAAATGGTCATTTTATTATTGGGTCAGACTGCAGCATAGCATTTGATTTAACGCATAATGTCTGAGAATACTGAAAAATGCTGTTTACAAAGTCCAAGGTGGCATATTCATGTTGGTTTTATCCGACTGTCATAAACCCAGGAGATATTCAATTCACAAAGATAAAAAGTAGGAAAATAATTCAGGATTATTGTTAAAAGAATTACTTGTAAATGATTAACTGATTGATGACAAAAGTCGTTGATGGCTTTTAAGGGCACACCTTAAATTGACCATAGAGTACACCCCCGCTGTCCTCTGTATAAAGGCCAACCCACAGACTATATATGTACATACTTACATATTTTCCCAGACTTGTTCCAGCATTCTTGATCTCTCGCAGCTCCCTTCTTGTGCTACATGTGTGTTTAAACCAAAAGCCTGCTTGAGTGGTGGGGGTGTATTTACACCTCCTTTATTGTTGGAGGGCTTATTCTTCCTGTGCTGGAAGCACACAGTTTCCACTCATCTCAGGATGAATAAAATACATAATGCATCTTTTGAAATAAGAGAAAATTAAATGCACAATCAAAAGAGCAATACTGTAATTAATGAATTACAATATAATGAGTGCCCAGACGCTCCTCTCAATGAGGAATTATACATTTATCCACTAATGTATTTCTTTATCTGCCCATTTTGGGTTATTTTTCCATTTTTATAATCCTTTGCCATTATTTTGTGGTTGCTGTACGAAGACGACAATGAGATACAAAGGGGAGGCGTTAGGTGGTGGGCCTCATGTGGGAGGAATCATATAGGCCTTAAAGGTCCCCTCCAGACATGCATCTGCTCATGGATGAGAGGGTGATGCTCATGACAGAGCAAGGTGTGAACATGTATGGCTCAGCTGTAACGTTAGCTAGCCCAGTAAGTTTAACGAGTTAGCCTCTCGTCCATGAGCAGTTCATGGATGTACTAAGAAGAACGGAGCAGATGCGCACTTCCTTCTGCGCAGTGATATGGAAAGAAAATAGTTCCGACATGAGGCTGCTCAACAATATGGGATAAACTTGAGTAACCGGGTGTTGATTTCTGGAAAGAGACACTGCTGTTTGTCTGAGTTTTTCAAATGTATGCATTTCTTTTTCCATTTCAAGCCATTGTTTAGTGCCAGTTTGTGCCATTTTTTTGGAGAGAAGGCAGACATCTCTACAGTTGATGTCTCCAAATCTCAGCAACTCACATCAAAGCATTTTAGACAATAAGTAGCACGGCAAGTAAGAGGAGAAAATTATTGATTGTATTGATGAATTTTGATTTTAGGATCAATTGTCCCTTTAAGACATTTGGAAATACTCTGTCGTGAATCATTTCCCTATATGGGCTTTTCACAAAAAACGACTTAAATTCTTAATATTGTTAATAGTTGGTGAATCTCCAGTAAGGAAATATGTTCTTTTTTTAGAAGCCCTGAGAGAAGTAAGTAGTCTAAACAGACAGGCATGCTGATTATTAACATCAAACATGGACATTCCTTTTGCTCCACATACTGCACTATACTGATGCCTGCCTCGGTGAACTTGGCGTGGTCTGTGCACTGGAACTACAGTATGTTGCACATGACTCTTGAGACTATGACTGGTATTCATGTCACCCTCTTTAACCTTGTAACTATGACAGACAAAATGTTCAGCTCCAGTTATATAACTGCCTCCACAGACGTCATCATCCTTGCTGCTGTCGCTGATCTCTTGCTCCAAAGCACACAGTCATTGTCCTCCGTAGCTTCAGGCTCAGATTCACTGGGGCATGATTAAGACATTTAGCTGCTTTTTGGAAGAAAAAAAAAAAGTTCCTTTCTTCCGGCTCTAGGGCTTACCGCATTATGTGAACATGTTTTTTCTCTTTTTAGTCATAGCATGAAATCAGATAAAAATCTGAACATTATGTGTGTAGCCTTCAAAAACGCTGCAGTACTACACTTAGGATCCCCATTAAGAAAAAATGTAAATCGGTGACCTCAAAGTTTTTGAATGGCTTTCAAGGTAGCTCTCTTCATTCAAAACAGTGAAGATCTCATCTACATAAATGAGATTCATTAAGTATCAGGTAAAATTGATTCAGCCGCTATACGAGTGCTATGCTGTCTGCTGCACAGTAATTTTCTCTTGTCTCTCAGTCAGTGCTTCTCTTCTGGAGACCCTGTCTATTTTTTCGTGGCTGATTCACAGAACAGGTTCAGCTTTTCGGCTTTCCTCCATGACAAAAGGTCACTTAGTGTTGGGTGTGGCCACACTTTGTATTTCAGATGAAAAAAAAAAGAGAGAGAGAGAAAAGGCTTTCACAATATGTGCGGGCTGGGCCCCTGTGTGTGACCTAGATGTGATTCAGATCTTCAGCTCAGGGTGTTGGCCTCATGTGCATTGCAACGCGGTTTGTTTTGGTGGAGTAAAATACACAGCGCGGCAGAAGACGAGCACGTCAGGTCCGGGGCTGAAGTGAAAAGAGCACTCCCGGATGGATTTCCCATTCCTTTGATGTTCAGTAGGTCATCCACAATGTGTAGTGTCAAGAGGCCAAACCTGATCATCAGATCTGGGCAGATGTCAGAGCTCACACGCCACTGTGATGATAACCGAGTTTTATTTTCAGGTCAGGTCCAGAAAGCATCAATGGGAAACTAAATTATTAACATTTAGCTGAAACATACTGATACTGTAACCAGGATGCTTTGAGATCAGATTCCTTTTATTTTTATATTATTATATTTTAGAAAATGTGGTACGTTTTGAACATCTGTGAATTCTGTTCCTCTGCTCACTGAGGGGGTAAGAGGTCAGGGTCTTTTCCAGTGCTGGAAGTGATATGAGGGTTAGCTCAAGGACACCTCAGCAGAATGAATGAATCATGAATCATTATCACAGAGGAGGCATGATTTCTACGCACACTACCGCTGCCAATCTGCCTCTCTGTTAGTATGAGCTGTTATCCTGAATAATGTTTGTGTGTGTGTGCTCACTCACAGAGATTTTGGCCTTTTTAAGCATCCAAATTAGCAGTATTTCACTGTACTTTAATCAGGCATGAAGCATAAACCGAGCGTCAGCTCTCAGTGGAGGTGAAAAAAAAATAGTCAGTGTGATTATTTTTTTCCAGATGACTAATGATCCAGCCTTTTATCATTAAAAATGTAGATGTTATTAACCCACTTTCGTAGTCTGGCATCTATTGTGATTATATGTGAACTAATTTTTCCTGTTAAACGGCCCTCAGGTGAAACAAGATGCCATCTACAGCTGATTTTGTTGTCCTGTAGCTCACCCAAAATGTTGATCATCTTAAAAATCTATGAAAAAATGAACGTGCAGCCGTTGATAATGTCTGCTTATTCAGTCTGGGAATGTAAAATATGTACAGTGCTGTACTTTTGGTTGTGTGGATTCAAAATTAAATTGAATGGATATTTGGCCACAGTGTAATTCAATATCCAGCTATTTGTTTGTACCTGTTTCCTGAAAGAGATGAATGCTTCTTATTACAAGCTGCTCTCCTCTCTGAAGAGAAACCTCGGTCTAACAAGAGGGATTTGTATGCTTTCAGGAAGACGCTTTGGAAACATGGACGGCAGTATTTCATAACAAGGAAAATGAAGTAGCAATAGATAGGAATGGAGACATAAGGTCATTTTTTCCATGGACTGCTTGCGGAAGGCTACTTCAGTTCAGTCTGCGCATAAAAGAGTGGCTGGTTGTGATTTTATAAACATTCACTGATGTCATTCTGGTTATCAGCTCAAAATGTTCCTTTGTGGGGCACTGTAAAAGAATTAGTACCCTGCTACAGTCAGGAATTTAATCAAAGATGTAAGCTATGATCTGAGCTTGAGACAGCGGCACAAAGAAAGAGCCGCATTGCCCTTTCCACCCATGCCCTAGAATTGTGACCCACATATTTGCTCACACACTGCCTTAGGTAATTGCATCTTTTCCTGAGCAGCAGCAGACAATAACAGGCTTGGAATCATTTGGTGATTCATTTAGATTCGTTGAAAGAATATAATTACGAGGAAATTTCAGAGTAGATCTACCTGGTGAAAGGATGTTTGTTTCATAGGTCTGCTTTCTCATCGAAAGGATGCGGCCACCCACAGTGAGCCTGCACTGTGTGGTGAATGTGTAATTACAAGGCACTTTCGGTGAAGCATCGCCAAAATCATTGACAAATGTTGTTGTATAAGCATAAAAAGTAAACACTGAATACATGAAAGAAAACCTACATACAATGTACAGTTGGACTGGACAAGACTGAGCTCACTACAGGATCATCTGTTAGGTATTAAATTCATTTTGTCAAATCAAATATCTCAAATAATTCCCTTCACATTTTAGTTGAAGGCCAGAAATTATGTTTTCAGATGACCAAAGTGTCTGGTTTGTAAAGATGAAATGGAAAAATACTCCTTATAGCCAGTAAATGTCATGTCAACGCTATTTTTGCCCACTAATTTACTTAAATGATAATCTGGTTGTCAAAAGGTTATCTTTAAAAGACAAATCCATCTTTTGACTCGCAATTTCAGCACTAAAACATATAAATCAAGTGACATCTTTAAGGTTATTTGCTTTGGCGCTTTTATGAGGAGCATGGGGAAAGAGCATGTGTTTTTTTCCTCCGTGCGCAGCAGGTGAGGATGTGTTAAACTGCACTGTGACAGGATTGTCCAACGGGTAGAGCTCAGTGAGTGCAAGGGTTCAGCTGTTGCCCAGGGGAGGATTAGCGCGAAGCTGCTGTTTGGTTGAGACGGACAACGCTCGTGGGAAAGCACTGCCGAGGAGGGCCATGATGATTTGTTTCTTTCATGACCGGTGCCTTTTTCCATCGGGCACTCGATGGAAGAAAATGCTGTTGTGGGCGAGAATGTCGCAAATAGTCCCTTTCTGTGATTCTTTCCAATGTGCTTTTACTCTGCTCTTGGATAAGGTCTGAAGTTGTTGGCAGTGCTGCTCCATCTATACTGAATTACATGGTGCAAAATGTCCTTGACCCTGGACATTGTGTAACTTCAGCCCAGCCAACAGTAAGAATGGATTGAAGAGAGGTTATGTAAAAATGAGACGCCATTTCCTGTAATAAGGTGATTTTCTCCAGTTACTGCAAGAAGAACATCTGCTGCTGATGTGATGCTCTTATCCGTCTGGGGATTTTTTTCAGAGTTCGGAGCATTCATCATCAATGTCAGTCCTCCCAGTTGAAGTTTTTATTGTTGAACTTAATATGGCTACTCATCTAAAATAACATGCACAGAGCCAGTGAGATTATAAACTGTGAATTATTCTTTTTTAATTCATTATTTGCTGCATTTCTTGTATGTGGGATTTCTTCTTTTATTATTGCCACTTGAGACATTATTTACATATTTAATATTATTTAATATTAAAATATAACTTCAAAGCTGCAACAGTAAATCGTTTCTTGACCACATCTATTTGTCCAGTGATAAATAATGTGTTGACAAGTTGCTATAACGAATCGAAGCATGCAGTCAGAATGGTTGCATGCCTCTTTATATAATATTTATCAGACTAACAAATGGATTTCTGCGGTGTGTGTGCATGAAAAATCTTCTAGACCTGAAGAAAATGGAAACCAGTGGCTTTATGGACATAGCTGCCTTGGTTGGGGGAAAGTAGACACCACACATTGTTACCATGGGAACACAGAGCGAACAGCAGTGCCACAGTCTAATTAATGACAGTCAGTGCTTCAGCAGAGGGCCACGATGACATCATCAATACCAGCATCACAGATGTAGGTACAGGGAATATGGCATGATGTTGGAGTGATTATGTAAATAATGCATTTTTCTTTCACAGATGTAAAGGCAAGCAGTCTGGACAAAGTTGTACAGGTTGTTAAGCACCCAACACTGAGCATTTATTATGTAGTGAGGCCTGCTTTTGAGCACTAAATGTCATCTCATCATTCAATAGCATGACCTACATAAAAGAGTGGAACTAATCTCTATGTAGGCGGATGGTGAATAATGCAGGAAAATGTGGGAGATCTTTATGAATCTTAGATGTCTCACACTTGTTGGTCGCTGGCATAGCAACAGTTTAGTTCAGAATAATTCTATATCATCACTCTGACATTGCTCACTTTCTTTTTATTGTTTCAGTGCACCAAATGATGCAGGTGTTTTTAGATGAACATCATTCAGTCTAAACAGCATTTCATTAGCCGTTGTTGTCACGTAACAAGTGGCAGCTGTTCTTGTATTAGTACACCATTGAACCTTGAGTTATTCAAAGACGTCATGGAGTATCACTTTAGAGGTGCACATATTTCTGTAACGGGACAAGACAAGAGTCTAGAGTCGGGCATGTGAGGCTGCATTCTGGCACAACAATGCTCATGTGTACTGCGGTTGCCACTTCAGTTGAGCGTGCTAACGTTCTGACATACTTGCTAATTAGCACTAAACACAAAGTACAGCTGAGGCTGATGGGAATGCCATTAGTTTTTCGGATTTCCTTGTGTGTGTCTTGTGTGGTGCTCCTTTTTCCACAGTGTGTATAGATAACTATTACAATTTACCCAGAGATGAATGAGTGTCTGTACTCAATTTCATGGCGATCCATGGCAGTATACTGTTGTGACGTTACAGTCAAAGGCACAAATAAAAATTGTGGGGATCACCAAAGTCACCTAGAGGTGTAAAATTAGGATGTATTGTCTGAGAGCCACGTCTAAAGCTGTGTTTCATTTGTAGTTCCACTTGCCCTGATTCACTTACCTTCAGCCCTTGGTGTTACGTAACAGCACACGTTGCATGGGGACCACTTTGTGAGCAAAGGGAAAATAGCTGGGCGAGGAGCGGGGGGTTTAAATGGAATGCACTTTCCCCTGTAGTTAGTCGTCAAGATGGCTCGTCGGCCAGTTATGGTGCAGTGCCTTCACAATAATTACTCATGCCTTTGAATGAAGGGCTCTGTCTCTTCTTCTGACCTTCAAATACCATAATAACATAACATAAACAATCATTATTGTGTGGCCTTCCAACAATACGATAATGTGAAATGGTCTGCAAAACGGCACCATTCAGTATCAAGGGCAGGTATGAATGAAAATAATGGGGAATATTAACATTCTAGTGAAGTGAGCATGAATAAAAATGTAATTTCACGTTTTGGATTTATTACTTATACTTGTAGACTGTTTGCTCAGATGCTCTGAGTTGCATTAATCATTTTGAGTCACTCCTATGTAAACTGAATATCTTTGGGTCATGGACAAAACAAGACATTTGAAGTCATTTTGTGCTTTGGGCAAACGTTGATCAACATTTTTCGGCATTTTCTGACATTTTATAGATGAATAGATCCAATTGATTAATGGAGAAAATAATCAACAGATGAATTACCAATGAAAATAACCATTCGTTGCAGCCCTAGTTCCAATCACAAACATCATTATAGTGGAAATGACGGGAAACTACATGGCTGCACACTGGCTGATCTGCAGTGCTGAGTGACCATCGTCATAATGGCCCACTCGTCCAGCCCTCGAAGGGTCGATTTCAAAAAGATCACTTGAGTTTTTCAGAGAAATGGAATGACACTTGTCGTGGTGTGACATGTAAAATGTGGCACGCTGCACTCTGGTTTGAAAAAACACTTCAGATCTTTTGCCTCTCTTGTCCCTGTAGTATCCTTTGGTGTAAAGCAATCACATAGTAGAGAGATTGGCAAATAATGTCTACAATTTGTTTCAAATGTCTTGTGTAAAGAAAGAGTACTATCATCACATTTCTAGCTCTTGTAAACTTCACTACTTTCACGTTTGCTTTTGGTTTTCAAGGTCTGAGAATCATAAACTCAGTCAGGTTGTGGCAGACTTATCACTTCATGCATCCTTGCATTTGATAATGAAAGCTGCGTACACAAGATGGTACACTTTATGCAAGATTTTGCCTGCTTCTTAAGTTTTAAAATATTTAAATCCTACTTTTTATTGAAAAGATTAACCTGATTGCACTTTAAATTCGGCATTTTGTGTCAGGATAGATTCAAAGGAGACAAGGATAAGAATAAATCTTACTGATGTTCTCTCTGCTGTTCCGGACATGGAAGAAAACTTTGCTGTTTCACAGTAAAACCAATTCTGCAGTGAGTTCTGCATTGATCCTGTCATTGCCGCATGCAGGTGAGGATTGCGACAAAAGAAATGTAATGCAGTGTCGGATAATAACTGAATCCTCAAGAAACCATCAGGGATTCATTTTAATCCAAACACAATTGTCTGTTAAATACAAAAAAACGTATTCACTTGTATGTGTTAATGTAAATTTAGACTTTTTTATTTTTGACACAACTGCTTGTTGCCTCAGTGGAGCCCCAGGGTTGCCGCTGACAGAAGAACAAGAGTGGAAAAGCACATAGCACATTTCACTGTTATTGCAGGCTTAGTGACACATGCTTGGGCATTAATATCTTACTCTTTGTGTATTCACTAGGGCACCATCACCATCCCAGGTGACTGAATGGAATAGTTTTGTTTCCGGTCTTGGTTTACGTTGGCTGACATCATTGTGTCTTTGTCTGGGTTGAGTCATCCCTGCTGTGTGGTTGATTTTTGATTTTTGCAAACAATTTCTTCATATGGGAGTGTACAGGCCTATTGTTATAGGCTACCATTCCTGTTCAAGGCTACTCACTGTGTCTTTACCAGTTGGTGGTCACTTGGTATTTACTGGTGGTTGGCTGCAATGTGTAAGAAAACTGCTGCCTGATAAGCTGCGCAGTATGTGCCTGGACCTGTCCGGCTACATTTCAGCAACACCCATACACAAGTCACCATAGTTACTGATGAAACTATATTTGCAGTTTTGCTTTGCCCAGCCATACAGTACCTACCAACTCAGTGTCTGCCATCCACCTGCCTTGACTCATGTCTTTCAGTCAGACCTAGGAGAAACTGGAACAACCAGTGTGGTCACACAGTGGGAGCTCCACACAGAAAGAGCCAATGTTGGGAAGTGAATGTGGACGATGTAGTGGGGGGTCTCGGTGGTGCCTCGTTGCCCCTGCTGTGTTTTGGTCTGGCTAAACTGTAACATGCTTGAAAGTTTCAACCAACACACAGCAGTGGAGCAATGATTTTCTACCCCATGTGATGTCCTGATATTCTGTTTACCTCCAGCGTAATTAATAGTCTACTTTTACTGACACATAAGATGAATATACTGATTGCTCCACAGGCTATCTACTCAATCAGCCATCACTTACTGATGGTACAACAAAAGCTAGGTGTCATAGACTGTTTGCATTAGATGCCTGCAACTGTGTACCTGTTGTGGACCGGATGAGGTGAAGAGCGGTGAGACAGTGGAAATTAAAAAAAGAGGTGCCATGCCAAAGATTCAAGTTTCCACTGAGCACAAAGATGTGGTCACTCAGTTGATGGATGAGGTATAAGTCACTGGAGGACCACAGAGTCTGGCTGTGCTGCAGTGGCTCCATGTCTCACAAGCTGTGACATTATACTGGTACCACATCATAAGCCGGATCAGTCATCGAAATCTGGACTACTACAGCAGCTGCAGGCTGAATCAGCTGTGGGAAAGTGTTCATTATACGAAGATGGCCATTGAGACAAATAGTCTGCAAATGTAGCATCGCTAAATCTCCGTCTCAAGCTCATAGATGTCTTGGGGGAAATTCTAGTCATAAAATGTGGAATATAAAGGGCTGGCTGAGGCAGAGGGAGCCATTTGGTCGGCTTTGACGTTGAAATCACCAACAGACTTTTTTCTCTTTTAAAAGTAATGTTGGAAAAAGCTATCAAACACATTCACAAGGACCCAAACACATCGAACACACGATAAAGATTTTTGTTTCCCCAGTGTAGCTCCGGTTGAACTATACACGCAGCATTCAACATTTCATTTTATTGCATCTTTGGTATGTCATTGCATGTGCTCAGTCTTTAAGATGAGCCAGTGCGTGCTCACAGTCAACGCTCATCCTCTCTAGTACGAGAAGCTCCATTTGCCTAATTGGGAACATTCGCTTAAGATTTTCAGATATCTTAGACCGACTTGTCAAAGCAGTCAAGTCTCATGTGATCTGTTGTTTCTGTACTCTTCACTCACGTGACAACTTGCCTTCATCACAAGACTGTCTATCATAAGGGAAACTCTCCCATGCAACCTAAACATCCAAAGAAAAGGATGTGAGATTATATAAGAGACAGCAGCATCAAAGTAGGAGCTACAGAAGTGTCTCGTAGCGCACAGCACTAAGGCTTTGTCTGAATATCAAAGACATTGACAGATGTGCACATTTCTTATCAGAAGTCAGACATCACAAAGTCAATATGGGTTAGAGGGAAAAAAAA
>JBCAUF010000028.1:18621574-18631725 GCA_038406115.1 Haemulon aurolineatum
ATGCATTCTGGCTCCAAAATCTTGCGGGGACTCTTCCTGGAGGCTATCAATGCCTGAGACGTTAGAGTGACATACTTGAGAATACCATATAGGTAAAATGTTAGGCGTCCACATACCTTTGGCCATGTATTATAATCATGGCCAGTTATCAGCAGCTGTCAGCTTATTTGCTGCATATTATTACTTTCTGTTGGAGGATCACATTAATCTGTGCCTCACTCACCATCATAGATGGGGAGAAGCATTTACAATGCTGACCTCTTCAAAAAAAACATTGTTCCAACTTCCTGGCACTGAATCAGCCGTCATGGTACACTAATTTCCTTAAGTGAAGCAACCATCATGTGACCCAACCGTCATGCGCTTTCAGTCTGAAGTCTTTACACAATGCGTCTTTACACAATGCCAAGTCAACTGATGAATATAGTTATTTAGATATGGGCAGATGCTCTGTTCTATCATTACCTCCCCTACTACAGCAGAATCTCTATGCCGTGTTGTCTACAGTAAAAATATTTGGTCTGTGAGATGCTGAGTTTAGCTTATAGCCATTTGGGCATTTAGCCCATTTACACCTTTATACACACACCATACTATCCAGAAAATTTGTAAAGGTTTAGAAATGAAAAGGAAATATGCACCATTACAGCTAAAAGTTTCCAGTGAAAAGATTAAGACAAGGTGTTTACAAAGCTCACAGACACAAATGTATTGAAGACACATTATCACTGGTCATTGGTAGGCCTATTCTAGGTTATTTTAGGTTAAATAAAACATTAATATAAAAAACTAAAAATGAAACAACTTTAGTCTATTTTTGAAAGTAGGACAAACTTTTGAAAACGTATTTTGTCTTAATTTTAGTTCTTTTGTCACCATATGTGACTAATTTTAAGAATGAATTCATTTCATTATTATGTAAGTTCTACCTTTCTCTTTAATTAACCAAACAGAACTAAAGGAACCAACTATTCAGTATGCCCCCCTCTCTTTCATTCATGAAATAGTTGCTGCCAGAGAATGAATCTCGAAGCGCCGCCCTCTTTGTCAGAAACTACAATCCCACAATGCCTTGCGCCTTTGGCAGCATTTCTTGTCGACGTGGGAAGGGAGGGATTCGGACACAAACAAATGTCCACGGGTCTGGTTTGATGTCGGGCTACGTTATGAGCTAACCGTGACATGTCAGGTGGATTCAACAGATAACTCCATGACATTTCCAACATGTGGCTGAAACCTGAAGAGATTCTGCTAAAAAACGCGTTTAAATTATGGGTCACCGAGAAGGATAATGAGTACTTCGTGCTGCAAAGGAGGCGAGGGTACGGAGAAGGTGGAGGCGGTCTGACAGGTAACATTAGCGGTCATGTTATCACCTCCGCGCGCGCAGGACAGCTGCTGTAGCGTCGCCAAACCACATTAAAATAAACGAGTTATTAACGGGTTAACTAGACATACGTTTGCGTGGCTAACGCACTGTCTGCTCTGTAAGGGCGGGTGCTGCTGTACTGTACAGCCTGGTCGGTCCGCAGGAAAATGCCCTCGTAGCAACAGGTATGAGGGGAAGTGTCAAAACGAACGAGTCAGTTTATGTACCGAGCAGCTGGTTGCTCATGTTGACACGCCAGTCTTGAGGATGAAGGTCTGTTTGAGCCTACGTGTCAGTGCACAGGCTTGTTTGGTTTGTTACAGCAAAGAGTTGACGAGGAGGTTACATGGAAGAAAGTCTGTTTGTGTGTCCACTCCAGGCTCATTTCATTTAATTTCCTCCAGATTTACAGATACCTCGTGTCTGCCGTTAGGCTACATGATGCACACTCAGGGCCTGGAAAGTGCAGCTTTGAGCAAATGTTGTGTCAGATCGAGGACTCAAGTCACATTGCCACCCATGCACTTTGGAGCCGCCATAGCTGACTGACTGACTGCCTGCTGCTGGGCAAATCAGTCAGCTTGTGAATATTTGCACCCCTTTCCCCCCTGCAGCTCGCAATGTAGCAGAAAACCATTGAATTTGTAATGTAATTGCAATGCCAGAAACTGCTGCTCCCTCCCTGTACAGCACATGTGTCAGCAGCTGTGGTGACATTGATGCTCAGTTGAGTTGTCACACTGTAATTTGGGTTATATCAAGCTTCACCAAAATGGGTGATATTTTTAGCATGGAGGGAAAACCCTGACAAGTTGTTTTTACCGACTAGGATTGCAGCTAGTGATTGATTTCATTATTGATTAATCTGTCAATTATTACCAAAGCTTAATGTTATTGAATTTAAAGCGATATGAAGCCTTGTAAAGACAGCAAATCCTCACACTTGAGAAGTCGAAACAAGGTAGTGTTTGCCCTTGTTAAATGACTTTGTTAATTACCAAAGGGATTTTTGATGAATTTCCAGGCAATCGACTGATGGACTACTCAGCTCATCGTTTCAGCCCTGCCACATCCTGCCCATGCCTTTTTACTTGAAAATACGTCACAATGCGGAAGCTAGATACAAATGCTGTTTCATCCGGATTATTTCATAGATTTTTTATTGCCAATTCTGGGAAAGAGTGTAAACAACATTTCCTTTTGAATCATGCAACATCGAGTGCACCCTCTGGTCCTCAGTTCCTGAACCCCTAGTGTAGTTCAGATTTAGACACAATCTGTTGTGCGAACGTGACTGCATGTCATGCCATCTTTGCTCATTCGAGTCTTTGAAAATCTCAGTCACGTGACAGTACAAAGGTAGTGCTTTTAATACCACTAATGACTGTAAACCAACAGTTTCTAACCACATGCCACAGTGTGACAAACGTAAGGTAATTAATAGGTAATTAATGATAATGAATGGTGTTCTAGCTGAAGACAAAAGGGCTGGTGTCCTGTCTGGGTGGTTTAATGATAGTGGAGGTTAAATACTACCTGATTGTACATTGCATGCCACACTTGAAGCCCTCTCCAGCACAAGAGCCTTTTTATGTCTTGTATCCTTTATGTGTAAAAGTCTGTTCTCAACTGTGTGTGTGTGGTGTTGTTCTTCACTGATGAGAACATAAATTATGTGAGCTGCACTTGAGCCTTTTGAATCCTTTTCACTGCTTAGCAGCTTCACCAGTAGAACATCTGGAGAGCTGCTCCATGTCGAGCGGACAGGCCAGTATAATGCTGATGATGCAGTGTATGAGTGTGGTTTCGCTGCGACCTTGTTAATTATTCATGGAGGACGTGTCAGAGAGAAGTAGTAAAGGTAACAGATTTTGCTAATTTTAGTTGCGTGGCACTGACATGAACCTTGGGGATCTTTTCATTTCTACACTGTCATGATGAGTGTAAAGGCACAGTCCTTGATACAAACATAAATAAGAGATTGCTGGAAAGGAATTTTAATGCACCGACTAACACGAGGCAGAAGCTGAACACACTTAAGTTATTTATATTTGCAGATTATGTCAAATGGTGGTTTATCTGTAAGCAGAGCAGTTAAACACAGTCATAGTGACAGTGTCTTTAAAGAAAGGTTATTTGTTTTTTTATTTCTTAATTTCTTGAATACCATACATAAATGTGATATTTGTCACATCATAGCTGAAGGTCATGTCTAACATTATTGGTTAAGAATGTAAATTTACTGTATGTTACAGGCCTCCTCGTGGGAACTCTGGATACTGTGTTGGACTCCACATCCAAAGTTGCTCCATACCGCATTCTGCACCACACACCAGACTCACAAGTGTATTGGTCAATAGCATGCGGTATGTCGCCATGTTTTCATCCTATTCTGGCAAACATTTCAATAGTGCTGTCAAATAATTGCGTAAAAGATATTGCATGTCAAGTCACATGTTGAAATTGCATAAAAACGGTGACTTTTAATGGGCTCAAGTCCATAAAAAGTAAAATGTTGAGTCAGAATCACAATGAAGCCGAGTCCCAGATCCAAGTTAAAGTCAAAAGATTTTAAACTGTTGAGATAAAACAAACCAACAAACATAATATTTGACATGAGTTTTGGTGCTTTCCTTTTCATTTTGGGTCAGGTGTCACCAAAGAGGAGATTGCTCAGCACTGGGACTGGCTGCAGCAGAACATCATGAGGACGCTTTCTGTTTTTGACTCCAGCGAAGACATCACCAGCTTTGTACAGGGCAAGATTAGAGTAAGAGCTGAAAATGCCAAATGTGATCATCAGCTGCATAATTCTTGCAAAACTTAAGTCTCTGAGAGTGAACGAATATGGAATAGTCAGTCCATTACTTACAGTGGATGGCGATCAGCATGCTCCAAGTCCAGAGAAGCAGAGGAGAATGCTTGCAAAGAAGCTAAGTAGCAACATGCACTTTAGTTACTTCAATAAACCAGGGTTAGTTTATGTTTGTGCTGTATTAAAAATGTTATCATTTTCCATCAGACGGCCAGTTCTGATGGGAAACTGCGGTTCATCAAATTGGACTCTCCCTGCAACCAGACTCTTTTGACAGAAACAGCTATTTTATCTCACAGAACATGGAAGTTGATGGTCTATCATTACCTCAATCAGTTTGTTTGTTTGTGTTATTGCGTGACTTTGTTAAATGCAAACAAACCCTGACCAGCAACTCCTGTATTCTGCAAGGTAAAATGACTGTTTTTTGTGAAGGTAGTCTGCTGGCGGGGACAGAGCAATTTAATGAGCAATAGAATTTGAATTTCCTGTTGGAAAAGGCTGTTGGATGGCAAGGTAAGGGGGAGAATATTTTTTTACAGTACATTCATATTCTAACACTTACATTGAAGCAGTATATTATTTTGCTTCTTTGTTGCCCATCTGTTTCTCCAAACTGGGGGCGTGCTGATCACTGCCCACTGGCCATTAAGTGAATAAGTAAGTGAAGGGTCATCAGCTTTCAGATTACACACAGTAATTTTTTTTAATTGTTCATGTAAAGATATTCATTTGAACAGCTTTAAAGAAGGTAATGCATTGCTCTATCATCACCCTGAGTCTTTGGTAACCCTTGACGTTTAATGTGTTAGGGTCTCATTGCTGAGGAAGGGAAGACGTCACTGGTCCTGGAGGATGATCCCGAGAAGTTCAGAGAAGCACTTCTGAGGTTTGAGAAGTGGTTTGAGCTGCCAGCGGAGGAAAAGCTGGTCACATACTACTCATGCAGCTACTGGAGAGGCAAAGTTCCCTGCCAGGGCTGGCTCTACCTCAGCACAAACTTCTTGTGCTTCTATTCATACCTGCTGGGATCTGAGGGTGAGCCATTTCTGTGCCATTTATCCTGATAATGTTCAGTGGTGGTAACAAAGACTGTGACAGTTCCTAACAGCCACTGAAGTGGGCTTTTATGACATAAAAGGAACATTATTTGAACAAAATATCTCTGACAGGTTCCATATTTGACAAGCTGTATGGATAATAGGAACACTGATTTTCACTGACACGGAGTGACATTTCATGAATTTTCACCATGATTCTCGGAGCATTAAACTTTTTTATGACAACATGAAGTGTGTTGCAATGGCACTGCATTTAATATATTTTAATTAACAAGAAATTGTACTCTGTTCAATAGGATTACACCATAATAACGGCACGCATTTAGCCATTCATTCAGGGCCTTTGTTCTTGCAGCTGTGAGCTTTAATCACCGATTTAATTTTCACTTGTTGTAATGACTCTGCAGTGAAACTGGTCATCTCGTGGGATGAGATCTGGAGGCTGGAGAAAACCTCCAACGTCATACTGACAGAGAGCATCCACGTCTTGGCTCACGGGGAGGATCACTACTTCTCTATGCTGCTTCACCTTAATGAAACGTTTGTCATCATGGAGCAGCTGGCCGACTACTCCATCAAGCGCCTTTTTGACAAAGAGGCCTTCCAGAGAGAGCCAGCGCTCTCTGACCCCCTGCAAATTACCAAGAGGTACTGTCTGTCTGCTCCGCTGCACAGATTTACATGATCCTGTTAGTGCTGGCTGCCAACATAGAGAACCGGAGGAAACACAAAGTCTGACTTGAGTCAAATAAAATCTGTGTTTGTTTTAACTTGCCTGGGGTGGCATGTACCAGTGCCAGGTATTTTAAAATCAACGTATGTAGCTGTTTACTTGGACCATTTTGACAACATATACAAGCTTTTTATTTGATGTTGATCTGCGTGAATCATGCTTCATTAGTATATGTAATAATATAATATATTTGTAATGGTCTGAAGCAGACTTGGGCACTGGAATAACCCTCCAGTGCCTTAAAGAATGAAATGAAAGATGACAGTGAAGAGCACGAGAAGGAAGTCGTTGTGAGACTGTTGTGCCTATGAGTCTGGCGGCTGCTAAAACGTTGTTCTTAGAAAACCTAAACGTGATGTTCCGCTCACGACTTTACTTTCTGCTTTGCTTCCCCCGCAGAGGCCTAGAAGCTCATGCAAAGAGTGAGCAGTTCCGCACGTTTTTCAGGCTTCCCAAAGAGGAAAATCTGTTGGAGGTGCATGAGAGTTTCCTGTGGGTGCCCTTCAGCCATTTCAACACACTTGGCAAGATCTGTCTGTCTGAGAACTACCTGTGTTTCGCCAGCCAGGATGGGAGCCAGTGCCATATCATCATTCCTATGCGGGAGGTAACGTGAAAGAAAGGCAGCATTACTTGATTGATAAAAGCACTGTCCGTAATGCGCCGTCTCAAATGGCAACCTGCATGCTGATGAGCAGCAGCTCTAAAAGCAACTGTCCGGTCTGCCAACGCTCTTCCAGGTTGTCAATGTTGAGAAGCCGGATGCCAGCAGCAGGGCTTTAACGGTGTGTGTGCGCGGCAAGAGGGCGCTGCGCTTCTCTGAGGTGCGGGACTACCAACGGCTCGCCAACACGATCCGTAGCAGGTGTGGCATTAGCGCCAGCCCTCAGCACTCTGCTTCATCAGAGGTAACGCATTTTAGCTGTTGTTTTATTCGTGCCCTTCTAGGCAGTTTGCTGTTTATTCTGCAGTGTGAGGTTGTTTCTGACACAGGAAAATGATCTGTGTTCATCACCAAGGCTATACGAGGCGAGTGCCAGTCACTCATCAACCACTTCGAGGACAACCCGGAGGACGTGACACTGATGGTGGGACAGAAAGACAGCAGCAAGGCTGTAAGCACCGAGGCTCTCATGACTGTTTTCCACCCCCAGGATGTTGAAAACCTTGACCCCAAAATGGTAAATATCAGAGCTTCTTGCTGCCTGTTTGCACGAGCATTTTGTGGAAAACTGCTACATTCACTTATAAAATCTGACTGGATTAAGTTGACGTGATAAGACTGCAGAATGTGGGTGTGCAGGTGGGTGTCTAATCAATTCAGGGGCGGACATATATTAAAGATGAGACACGCTTGTCTTTAGAAATGCAACCAGATTTGACAGGATTTGTAGAGCATGTAGTAATAAAAACACTGTGGCGTGTGTTATCAATGTGTTTGACAGCTTAAAGAAAAGATGAAGGAGCAGTCTTGGAACATCCACTTCTCTGAATATGGACGTGGCACGAGTATGTTCTTCACCAGGAAGACACGAGACTTGATTGTTCGCGGTGTTCCTGAGGCCTTGAGGGGAGAACTATGGATGCTGTTTTCAGGTATTTATATCACTGTGTTATGAGCAGTAAGTGATCTGCAGTATCTGTGATTTGTTGACGAAGCCTTGCATGATTGAAAGTGTTAAGTACTCGAGTGCTCACTCAACATGAATAATTAAGTAAACCCTGGCCGGCGTGGGATCTGAGCAGCATCTGCTTTTGGACTGATTCTGGCTCTGCCTCCCTAGGAGCTGTGAACGACATGGCCACTCACCCAGGCTATTACACCGAGCTGGTCGAACAGTCTCTGGGCACAAGCACTTTGGCTACGGATGAGATCGAGAGAGACTTGCACCGCTCCCTCCCAGAGCACCCAGCCTTTCAGAGTGACACAGGAATCTCTGCTCTGCGCCGAGTCCTCACTGCCTATGCATGCAGGAACCCTAAAATTGGCTACTGCCAGGTATTTTGATTTCTTTAGGCCAGTTTTCAGCAGGCAGAAAAGCCCTGATTGACACTGATACCAAGCAGCTCTTAGAAGCTTCAAGTCTTTTGCCAGTTACTCAATGTAGCCATAAGTTTGTTATCACAGACAAAGATGTTTTGACTGATGAAAAATATACACACTTCATTTCTAGTAATGATTAATGTGAGTAATGTGCTTTGTATTTTTGTTTCAGGTTAAGTGAGTCATGGTATAGACTTGAGAAAAAACTCTTCAAAATTACGCTTTTAAAACCCATGTCTCCTTTATCGTGATTGGTCATTTTATGACATCAAGCAGTGCAGCAGCTCTGAAAAGCAAAGATTGTTTGTAAAAAAGGCTCTGGAGCTCAGAAAAGGCTGCTAGTGATCTAAAACCATCAAGAAAAAGTCTCTAATGCTCTGAACAACACACCTTGTTGACACACAGACCTTCATACTGGCCTCTTCTCTGCAGTTAACCACATACCTAGAGCTGAAATAATCTATTTTTTAAAAGGGTGTCTTCCTTTCCCGCTCAGGCCATGAACATTCTCACTTCAGTTCTCCTGCTCTACGCAAAAGAAGAGGAGGCTTTCTGGCTCTTAGTGGCGGTCTGTGAGAGGATGTTGCCAGATTACTTCAACCGCCGAATTATTGGTGAGACGGGAAGCAGTGTTTGCAGTCTCGTACTGTTTCTGCTGGTCAATTTGGGATGTCAGATTTGAGTGATTTCAGGAAATCTGTGTGTGACACTCCACACTGAAATTTTGCCGATCTGTCTGCAGGCGCCTTGGTCGACCAGGCGGTGTTTGAGGATCTGATTCGAGAGAACCTCCCCCAGCTAGTGGAGCACATGACGGACCTGAGCTTCTTCTCGTCCGTGTCCTTGTCCTGGTTCCTCACTCTCTTCATCAGTGTGCTGCCCATAGAGAGCGCCGTGAACGTGGTGGACTGTTTTTTCTACGACGGGATAAAAGCCATCCTGCAGCTCGGCCTAGCAGTGCTGGACTACAACATGGAGGCTTTGATCAGCTGCCACGACGATGCCGAAGCCGTCACCATCCTTAACAAGTCTGTGTGAATACAAACAAAGCAGGGCGGGGGTATTATCAATATTATAGCTGTGTACATTATTGTTTCTCTTTCTTCGATGGCAGATTCTTTGACAGCGTGACAAACAAAGACAGTCCACTGCCTCCGACAGTGCAGCAAGCTTCAGTGGGCAACAACGATAAATCATCCCACTTCAATGTGGATATCAGTGAACTGATCCGAGAAGCCTACGAGGTACTGCCAGATTTTTCCCTGCCAGTTTTATTCAGTGATGTGGGCGTTGTGTTTGAGTGAACTAACTGCGCTTTGTTTTAGAAATATGGAAATATCCGTTCGGAGGAAGTGGAGAGTTCACGGAAAAGAAACAAACTGCACGTGATCCAGACACTGGAAGATACAACCAAGCAAAATGTTGTAAGTTGCCAGTGAGTTAACACTAGTTAGTGTAATTAAGTTGTTACCGTGGTATTAAGGATGACCTGAAATCTGTTTTCAGATTCGCGTGGTGTCCCAAGAAGTGAGATTCAGTGCTTCACAGCTTGATGAGCTTTATAACTTGTTCAAAGTGAGTCCAGATACATGATTCAGTATCTTCAGTGTTATCATACAGAAATGTAACAGTCCTAATATGACAAATGACAAACAAGACACGTCATGTCATTCTTTGTTTTCTATTTTCAGAGGCAGCATTTTCTCTGCTGCTACTGGACAATGAAGAGCCCCGTTCTGCTCCACCATGACCCCAGCCTGGCCTATTTGGAGCAGTACCAGTTGGGTTTCCAGCAGTTCAGCGTGCTCTTCTCCCTGCTGGAGCCCTGGGCTTTCTGCACCAACAAGAGCACCCTCTCCCTTTGGATCTTCCGCCTAATAGACGAGAACCAGGACGGCCTCATCAACTTTAAAGAGTTCTCCTACGCCCTCGGTGAGTCCCCTCCCTCTCTGCTCTCCACTAATGCAGCCGTCAACCTCACCGTCCTCGCTGCTATAATTTTAAAATGCTTCTCCTGCAGATACTTTGTACAGCGGCTCTTTCACAAACAAGCTGAAATTCCTCTTCAAGCTGCACCTGCCACCAGGTGAGTGATAAGTGACAAAGCCAACAGCAGCAAATCTAAATGA
>JBCAUF010000028.1:18659852-18672811 GCA_038406115.1 Haemulon aurolineatum
TACAGTAAGCCTCCTTTATCATCCACTAAGGAATTTCAAGTCTGGTAAATGATTGATGAGTGGACTACACTTGCTTGAATTTATAGTGTTAACCCCGTGACGCCTTCCTCCTTGACTCCTGACTTTTAAGACAAATGCATACAGTAGACGCACATGCTCTCACGTTTCCAGCTAAGCAGTATCAGAGCTCCTCATGTGCTTAACTCTGAGTTGATTGAACTAATGCTGATCAGCTGTTGTGGGACCACCTCAGGCATGGTCCGTGCAGAGTTCAGAGCCAGAGTTTGTTAATCCTGCGGTCTGAAACAGGCCTGTGGTGAATTGTGTTTGTGATGGCATGGAAAGCACACGCTCGCCCCTCAAAACATTTGTTTATGCTGTCTGAGAGAGAGAGAGTGTGTCAGAAGTGCACCGCTGTAACGGCTCCTTCATGTTTTTGCCCCCCCTGCAGGTCCAGAACGCCTCCGACCTGCTCATCAAGCCGCTGGAGAAGTTCAGAAAGGAGCAAATCGGCGTAACGAAAGTGAGTGCTCGCTGATCGCACTGCTCTGTCAGTGAAGTGTGGCTCATCCTGGAGTCAGCACTCGGTGGGCTCATGATTTGATCTGTCTCTGTGCACAGAGTCAAAGCATCATGCGAAACATCCTCCAACGTCCTCAGCTGCTTGCACACGCCAGCAGGAAGTTATCAGCTACTTCCTCAAAGCTATTTATGTGTGCACATGTGAAATATTCACCTGTGCAGTAACACTCAATATTTGAGCATCTCCTTCCTCTTTGACGGTGTTTTTCCATGTGTAAAGAAAATTTTGTTGTTGAAAGCACTTTGTTTTTCAAAGGTGAGGCCCCCCCGCGCGCTCCCTCACCAACATTCAATTTTGATTTTAAAGTCATCAGGAAACTCTGCGGGTGATCGGCGTGATTACTCAGCGTGACATTTGAGTTTCATACTGGTTGAGCTCGGGCGATCAAAGGAGTGTTTTCCCCCTAAGTGTATTTATTAGCCAGATGCTTTTTGTGATTATTGTTGCTATAGTAATATTTTTGTAACTCACAAATGGAAATGTGCAGGAAACCTGTATGTTCTGCTTATCTAACAGTGTTTTATCTATTGTTCAAGAGTCTAAACATAACAAAACACTGCAGCTTGTTCAGAGGTACATGTATTTTGGCCCATTTTAAAAACCATGACTATGAATTTCACCAAAGTGCAGCACTGGTTAAGAAAATCAGGTTTACATAGGTGTCTTTGGGTCAACCTATGCCAGATTAAGAAATTTTGAAAATGTCTAACTTGATTTAATCTGTCCTGCAGGAAAAGAAAAAGAAGTTCGAGAAGGATAGTGAAAAATATTACTCCCAGGTGGACAAACACCTGAATCTTTCCGCCAAGAAGAAAGAGAGTCAACTTCAGGAGGTGAAGTACAAAAGTGCTCGTTGGTCGTGCAACAAAATGAACGAATGAGAGCGACAGAAGGCCACTGTTTTTTCCTTCAGTGTCTTTTTAAAAAATTTTTTTTTTCTTTACCACAGGCTGATGAACTCCTAGACAAAGAGCGAGTGAACTTCTACGAATCGTCCGTGGAGTACGTGTACCAGATCCATCAGGTGCAGGACAGGAAGAAGTTCGATGTGGTGGAGCCCGTGAGTGCTGCCTGTGCTTTCCCTCTCTCCCTCTTTGCTGCCATCTAACCATAGAGGAAACGTAACGCACACTTGAAAAACTAGAAAAAGAAACTTGCATTCTGCACGGCAGCTGTTCCTTTGCTTCGCCTCCCCTCGGCGGCAGTCTCAAGCGTGTCGTTGGTGCTCTGCTCGGACAGGTGCTGGCGTTTCTCCACAGCGTCTTGACGCTCAACAACCTGACGGTGGAGATGACTCAGGACTTCATGCCGTACAAGCAAGAACTGCAGCTCAGCTTGCAGAACGTAAGTGGTGTTACCGGCAACGGCCGCCGCCGTTACTCATGTCTGATACCCTTGAATCTGACACGCATCACATCCTAAAGTGCTGTCTTGGGTTTTTTTTTTTTTTTTTATGCCTGCAGACGAGAAACCACTATGAGAGCACTCGCGAGGAGATGGAGGAGCTGATGAAGAGAATGAAACACCCTTCCCAGATCTGTAAAATGCACAGCTGTCTGCCGATGGAGGGTTATCTGTACTGTCAGGAGAAGTGTAAGTGTTACTGGATGTCCACACAGAAGCTTAATTCTCATGAATCCCCTCTGACAAGGCCTGTCCTGTTTCTTTTCTTTACGTCCCAACAGGGGCTCTGGGCGTATCATGGGTCAAATATTATTGCAAGTATCACAAGGAGGGGAGACAGCTGCTCATGTCTCCGTGCGAACAGAAGACCACGACGAAACAGGTGCGTCTCTGAAAAGAAACGTGCAACTATTACGACACATAGACCCACTCGTGGGCTGCCGGCTGAGCGCCACTTTTCCCAACTTTGTCTCCCGTCCCCGCAGGGCGCCACGCAGCTGACGCTGAAATCCTGCATCCGCCGCAAGACCGAGTCCATAGACAAGCGCTTTTGCTTCGACGTGGAGACGATCGAGAGGTGAGCGCGAGGCGACGTCTGGGAAACGGTAGGGATGAGGCAACGCGAGCGCCTTGTGGGATAAACAGGTGAACAGGTGGCGCGCAAGGACAGAGCGTGAGGGCTAAATGGGCCGTAGCCCAAACAATCCCTGAGCGACGGGGCGCACGCTGGAAACAGATGGCAAACTCTGATTTGAAGGGAAGGAACACAACAGGCTCATGTTTATATAAGCAGGCCGCTCGGTTCACAGAATGCATTTTAATAGGCGCCTGAGCCACGGGGGCCGCTCCGCCGCGCTCCGGCTTCTTGAAATCCGTGGAAATACTTCTGAAGTGTCGGCGGGGCGTTTTTAAAGGTTTAAAAGCCGGCTGAATTATGCATTAAGTGCTTGAAAGTGTCCCCGAAAGCTGAGCGACTCATTTGTCAGCCGAGGGAAGAACAACGCAACGAGGAGCCGGCTGCCTGATAAGATCGAGGGCGGCGGCGCTGTCCAGTGCAGAGCCCGAGTGGCGCTGAAATGCCCCGGACACCGGTGTCTGACCCTGCTCTTTGACCTGGAGCGAAAGAACAGTGGATGCTCCGACGGGTCTTACGTAATCCTCTGCTCTTAATGCTCCTGCTTAGTTGTCTCCATCCCAGTCCCAGAGGTGGAGAGTGCACACAAACGTCTGATTGGCTGACATGCAAGAGCTTCAAAACAAATCGGGGAAAGCATCAAATCACAAACATCATAGGAACAAATTTGGATCTCCGGTGCCAGACGTGACTCCTATAGATGTCAGGGGTGTCTGTTCAGCTCTTGAAGTGGATGGGAAAGTTGTTAAAGAGTTTTTTTTTAAGGGTTTTTATAGTTTATAGTGTGATGAGCACAGTTGGCAGAAAGCTTCAAACCCGTAGCACAGTTGTCTCGGTTAAGAATTGATTCAGTTGCCTTCAAGCTGCGAGATTTGGCTCCGGAGTTTGTTGCTTATGTAGCCGACAGATTGCATCATCAACCCTTCATGCTTGCCGAATTCATCTCCATTATTATTATTTTTATGAATAATTATGCGTCCCGTCATTATCACACAGGATTTAATTGGTTACCTCTCAGCCATTCATCTTGTCTTCTTTTTTTAATTTGTGAGTTGTGTCAGAGTTTAAACAACGAGATGCTGTAGCACCATGTACCCTGTGACTGACTCACTGAAGCGTCCCTTAAATGGCTTTTGTTACTGTTCCCATAGAAGCGCACCCGTCACTTTCCAGGCCCTTTCGGAGGCAGACAGGAAGTTGTGGATGGAGGCCATGGATGGAAAAGAGCCCGTGAGTTCACATCTCATCTCGTCTCATTGAGGATTTTTCTCCTCTCTTGATATCTTTTTTTTTTTTTCTTCTCTGTGAAAAAAAAAACTGCCAAAATATCTACAATTCAATATGGAGTCAGTTACTGGAGGAGGCGATTGACGCGGTAACTGGCTGCCGCGCCGACACGTCAAACTCCCAATGCCAGGTTCACTTTCCAAACTGCATATCGGAGTCTATCCAAGTCTGTTTTTTTGTTTTGTTTTCATAAAAACCTCCTCAAAATGTTGGCAGGCGAAGGAGAAGTCAGTTAATCACAACTTGTATTTTGGGGAGAAGCTACACCTGTGGGGATTAATGCCACTGTCACAAGAAAGGGAGGAAGAAACTTGCCACGCAGCGTAAGACACAGCTCACGTTTGGCATTCGTTGAGAGCAGCAAGATGTAGACGTGAACGGGAGGCGGAGAGAGAGAGAGACAGACGAGGCTCGTTAGGACCATAATGCATCAGTGTGCGACTAAATGACAGCTTCTTGCTGAATGGCTCCTGGCAGCAGGGCTGAGCTCACACCATTAGCTCTTACGATCGTGTTCAGGTGTTCATGGAAACCTCGCGGTTGCTTAATCTGACAGCGTCCAGCCTCCGTCTCCGTGTTCAGCAGTTTTGAAGGCGATGGAACGCCTTATTGCCTTTCTGGCAACACTTTTAATTCCTCTTTCGTTCGCACCTCTGAACAATACGCTGCTTTCTGTTTCTGCTCTCTCGCTTAGATCTCAGGCGGTCTAGCTCGAGTAGCGGATGTCGTGTGCGTTTGTGGACAAAACAAACAAACGGCGACAACCAGAGGATGTGAAAATAACAGACAGCATGCTTTTCTAGTGCCCTCTTCCTGCGCAACTTCCCTAATGACTTCTGTATATGGTGAACATTGCACAAGAGCCCCTCCACCCACTGTGCCCAAGTGCTCTCGAGCTGAGGTCCCCTGCGCTGCACTAACGCCAGCTCTGCGGTGCCCTTTCAGACTAATCCCCTCTGCCACACCCACTCTGACCGTACTGCGTCTTTTGAAACTTGTGCCAGCCCCTGTATCCCAGAACGTTGCTTTGAAAGCGCTCTCTTGTAAATGTAGCGGACAGTGTTAATGTGATAATATAGAAAGCACCACTTCCCTTTCGTTGCACACTTATTGACTTAGAGTCTGGAGATGAAACTTGATCAGGAAAAGTGATAGTGATAGATTAGGTGTCATCTTTCTATCATTAATGACAAATATTCCCTGGTTCCAGCTCACATGCATATGGGCCATCATTTTTAGAGGTTTTATGCCCATAATAAACATCCCTTCAGGAGGTCTGGAAGCAGGACCATGCTGACGGGCTCTGCAGGCTGCCAGCTGGCCCACTACAGTCCATAAGTCACATCTCTGTCTGAACCAAGAAGAATGACATGCATGAGCCTATATGTGGCAAAATGATATGATGAGGTAATATTGTTCTTAAAGATCACTTCAAGACCCCCGCTGGTGCACTTTCCAACTTTCAGTAAGCATTTGGCATCAGGAGTGTAGGAAATAAAAGGAGAAAAAATGCCTGTATATTCCCCTCCAAACTGGCCTAACCAGTGTCTCCTTTTTTTGGGCTATTTTCTTTTGAAAACAGTCATTCAAATATTGGGAAAAAAGCTGTCTGTGATTCCTTTCGCAGATGGTAGCTTCATTATCCTTGCATCCATAGATCAGATTACTCGGTGCGAACCAAAGCTACCACATGATCCGAATTTCATTTCTCAGTCGTAAGTCGCTGTTTGTCACATGAAAGCTGCACATTTTCTCCCAAAACAAAGCTGGGAGTAAACCAGCAGCCGTTCCACTCTCAGGTGTAGATCAATAAGAGGGTGTGACAGTGGCATTTCACACTTCAGCAGCCTGTGACAACAAACACTCGCCCTGCTGAGGGGTCCTTGAACTCTGATGTCCAGGGGCAACAGAGAGAATATGAAGGCAGAATCAGCTATTTTCGGGGAGGAATTTGATATAAAGAACTGCTGAGTCTGACAGAGTCTGACTGGCCTCTGAGCTGGACGTCCCGAGTGTGACTTAGTGGTGACTGTGCATGCCGTCACATACTGGTTTTAATAATGAGTAAACTGGATTCTTTTGGTTTTGTTTGGTTGTTTCTTGACGCATGGATCTGTCCTGTTTTTCCACCAGTTAACAAGACACACATTTTGCCTCCTCGCCGCTTTTTCTCTCTGTTTCCAGTATGAGTATTTTCATGTAATTTGAAGCTGAGGTAAACTTCAACTGGAACATTGAACCTGTAGTCGTGCAAACTATCCTGGAAGCGTTCGCTGCATCCAGGAGGTTGCCATCATCGTGTGTTTTTTCCCCCCTCTCATTTTCAGTTTTAAGACAGACGTGTTCATCAATCATGCTGAAATGCCCAAGGCCAGGCATGGATTTTTCCACGTGTTTCACAGTCTTCAATTTCCTTTGACTTTTTTTTTTTTTTTGTTCTTTTTCATTTCAGATCTATCATTCCCCAATTCACAAGCAAGCTGAAAGTAAGTCAGTCACCATCACCCTCAGAGTCTCTCTTTTCATCTTTTCATGCCGTGTCACTGGCCGCATCTGTGTTCATGATTTAACGCTTACAAGCAACACCGTAAAATGACTTCTTTGCTGTCGAATCTGACTCTCTCTCCCCCCCGCCCCTCTCTCTCTTTTACATCCACAGTGGAGCTGAATGAAATCGGATTCAAGTTTGTGCGAAAGTGCATCAACTACATTGAAACGAAAGGTAAAGGCTCTGACTGGAGGCTCGCACCCCGGCTGCCTTTAGTTCTGTCGGTCGCCCTGAGGGGGGCGTAGTTGTGTCGTAGGTTACATGTGGATGCCACGCCTGCAAGCTTCTCTCAGGGGAAAAAAAACAAAAAGCCCCTCACTGCAAATCTAGTGGTCTGCGATAATAGTCTATTTTAGACAGTACAGACCCCTAATTACCACATCTTTGTCACACGCCTTATCTGATATTTTTAAAGGAATGCTTGAACTTTTCAAGCCCAATATAAACCTATCTGAGCGTCAGATGTAACTTATAATTTTGACGTGTCAATATGTTTCTCCAGCACGGTGATTCATCTCACAAGAATGGAATCAAACACTCACACTAACATGTAATTTGACTCATGAAACGAGCGCAGTGCGCAGTGCAGGCTCAATGAAGCGTTCGTAATCGGGAGAGAACATCTGTATCTAAATTCTGGCTGCCGACGGGACACATGTGGTACATTTCCACTGTTCTGCATTTGTCCAGATTACACTCCCCCGCCCCCTTTTTTCTCATTTTACCTCCCCTTCTCTACTTCGCAGGAGTCGCGCAGGAAGGAGTGTACAGAACAGTTGGCAGCAACATCCAAGTGCAAAAGCTTTTAAATGCCTTCTTTGGTAAGAAAATAAGCCTGTGAACATGTTCTACATCTGTCCGTTCACGACGCAACAGGTTCTCCAAGCTTTTGTGAGGCTTTTGTGTATGAACGACCTTGAAATACTGTATGAGCAGGCCGCTGACTCACAGCTCCTGCTCTGCTCTGGGGGGATTTATGTAAAAACGCTTATGGTGGCAAACCCACAGAGACAATATTACCATGCTCTACTGTGCCTGGTCGAGACCTTCAGCACATTTCTTTGATTTTCCAGCTTAACGTGGTTATGTTGTGGTTCACCCTCAGCTGCTCTCATAGAATCGGTTTCAGTGAAGAGGCTCTTAAAAACCCACTGCACGTCAGCAGCCCAGCAGCAAACGGTCGAACAAAGTCATTAACTTGTTAGTAGATGAACATGGTGGATTGTTTAGCAGCTTAAGAGCCAGGTAGTTCTATCAGGAGTCTGTGGAAACCAAAAGCGGAGCTAAAAAAAGAGAGAGAGTGAATCTTGGATGCAATGGTGCACAATGGAATTAATATGTTTGTGTTGGCACAGACCCCACACACCCAGGAGACGTGGATCTCCACAGCAGCGACTGGGACATTAAAACCATCACAAGTGCATTGAAGTTTTATCTGAGGTATCTGAGCTGTTCTATACTGATTTTGCAATTGTCAGTGTGTGTGTGTGTTTCATAAATTAAGTTAAATTATAATGTAGTAATAATAATAATGAATCCTGTGTAGATGCATTTTAATTGGTCAGGAGTCCACATTTCTTCTTCATACAAATCCAACTCCATAAATCTACTTGATTGTCTGTCATGCATGTGCCAGGTCCACATCAAAACAATTTGTTATTCTTAACATAACAAACAGCCTTGACAGAGGTTGGGCTCTCTGAGTGCTTTCTAATTGTTTAGTGAGTGAGCGGTGAGTTTGTTTTTTTATTCCTGTGCTTGCTGTGGCGAGTCTTCCTACGCTGCCATCTTAGCACTCGTTGACGAGCGTCTGTGTTTATCTGCAGGAGCTTGTCTGAGCCTCTGATGACCTACAGTCTGCACAGGGACCTCATGTGTGCCGCAAGTAAGTTCATGTGTGTTTTGTAAATCAGCCAGCGCTGCGATTGAAGTGAAAGCATGTCTCCAAGTCACACTGGTGTTTCCAGAAAAAGAGCGAATTTCTCCTTTGCATGCATGAATGTTCATATTGCACCTCCCTAAAGTCTCGGTGTGTGCATGGAGTGTGATGTTGATCTACTTGAAGTTGAAATGTTGTCTTTTCTTGGTTTTAAGTAGATGTTGTTCGTGGCACAGCTAGTGTGAAGTTTCCATATAGTCCTTCCAGGTAGCATGGGCAGTAATTATGAATTTCCCATGAATCCTGTTTATCTTTACACCTACTTTAACTTGGATAAGCATTGCCTGATTTAAAAACCTGGACGCCGGATAAAAAAGAGCCATTTGTACAGTACAGCAATGCCGTGCAGACTGCAGATTCAGCAGTTTAACAGGCAGCGCGAGGCCAGTCTGGAGGACGCTGAAAGAAATCCGAGTCCCCTGTTTGCTTTGAGCTGTCACACAACATCACTGTAAAAGAGAAAAGACAATGACTTTAATGGCATCAGCCTCATTCTGTCAGGATGTTACAATAAGTCGACTGGTGGCTTCAGGTTCCTGGGAATGTCACGCACTAATTGCTTATTTGGAGACTTTCTTTCGTTAGTCTAATGCCGGTGCAGTCTGTGGCTGTACCTTACTCCGTATTGTGTTCATATCTGTTAGTCATCATGCACATTTTCATAATTTCAATTTTAAATTTTACCACCCTTATTTAAATGAAGACAGGAAAATAGTTATTTTCCTACTTGCATTATTAGCCACATATAAATGTCCATATTTCATGATTTGTATTCCTGCCAGTTTCCAAATTCCTCCATTAATTAACTTTGTGTTGTCTTTGTATCACAGAGTCAGACAATCTGGACTTCCGACTGAGTGAAATCCACTCGCTCACCTACAAACTACCAGAGAAGAATCGGGAAATGCTGGAGATGCTCATCAAACACTTGGTCAAGTACGTGTTGGCTTTCTTTGTCATGATTTACTGTATTTGCTGCGCCCACACTGGGAACTTTCGCCCACTACCTGAAATGAACCGAGTTAATGTGTCACTGCCCTGTGCCGACAGCGACAGCAACCCCCTAATTCAACTTGATGTTTGTTCACAGCGTGTGCAGCCACAGTGAAGAAAACCTAATGACTCCTTCAAACATGGCTGTTATCTTTGGACCCACACTGATGAGAGCAAAGGAGGAGACTGTGGCGGCCATGTTGGATATCAAGTTCCAAAATATTGTCGTGGAGATCCTGATTGAAGACTACAAAAAGGTACGTTTTCAGAGTGTGCAGCCTTTAAATGTTTAAAAGACCATCAAAGTGGTAACATTTTGTACCACTTAAAGGAAATGTTCATCATTTTTGGAAATGATTAACTAAATATGAAACTACAAGCGACAGGTGGCTAACCTAGCTTACTGTAGCATAAGATTGTAAAAACTGTTTTTTTCTGGGTTTTTCCTGCTCTTTTTCATCTATATCATTCCAACAAAGATGCAGGCTGTTCGTAGCTGAAATAGTTGCTGCTGAACCAGAATGTTACTGTCACTTTTTTTTTCTTTTTTTTTTTGTGATCACAGATCTTCAGCTATATGCCAGAGGACAGCACCGCCCCACCTGTCCCTCCCCCGCGGATCACCCCGAGGAAGCGGCAACCCATCACAATCTCCAAGCGACCGGCTCGTGTTTATCACGCTCTTAGTCACGGCCAATTTCAGCACGCAGAGAGTAATTATCAGCCTCCCTTGGCCTGATTGTCATCATCATCCTCATCATTATCCCATCCTGTCTGTGCTGAATGTACAGTAGATTATTAAATGTTTTTCTTTTTTTTTCAATATTCCAGAATGATTTGTACCAAACACACCTGTGGGCTCATTTCTGAGCATTTTCTGAAGTACAGAAAAATGTACTGTGCATCAAAACATCATTTATTACATTTTCTTAAACATGGAGTCATTCATTTGTCAAAGAATGTCAAATCCAGCTCTTTTCATTGTCGTCATTCTTTATTGCCTTTATTGTTTACGGGAAATTCCTCTGGCTTTTTTTATTTCAAGTACAAATAAACGTATCTACTCTACATTTTTTATTGCACATTAGTCTTTTTTTTTCAGTGCCTCCGCCTAAATCATGTAATTTTCTGTCTGTTTGAACCCCTCGTTAAGTGGGTGTGTCCCCATCCTCTCATAGACTGTGGCAGAGAAATTTGGAGCACCTGCTGCTTGTCCTCCTTGCGTTGTGTGTTATTTAACTGCTCTTAACTTACCACTTGGTATAGCCAAATAACCAGCTCTTTAAGATTCATCCAAACTTTGGAGTGCTTTGAATTCATTAACAAACAGTTTTCGCATGGTCTTAAACCAATGAAGTGCTGTGCCAGAATGACTAATTTTTACACTGTGACCTTCACTCTTCTTTTAATCTTGCACATTGAAGATAATTTGTATTGTTTCATTGAGGAAGACATTTACATTTGACTGGGGCCTTGAGACACATCACACCAACACCACAGTCTTTATCTCAGTATTTAGCTGTAGCTGTTGAGTTCGCACCCAAGTAGCCGCTACCTTGTATTAATCTTTCTGTTGTTTCTTTGTAACAGATGGCCAGGACGACAGCTCCGTCCCGGACGTCTCATCGGGCCCCGTTCCCCTGCAGCGGACAAAAGCCGTAAGCTGTGCTCCGCTCGTCCCAAGAGAGCCTCCTCCGAGACAAGCATTAATGCCCAGACCGTCAAACCGTCAAATAGACCCTGATGCTGGTAAGGCGGACGAAACGAGGCAAAAGCCGGATTCTTCCTCAGCGGCGAATGGGGAGTCTGGAGTTTACGTGAGCAGGGTGCCATCCTTCCAAGGCAGAAGACCACCTCCCAAGGGCACGGCACCCACCAGAGAAGGTATGATGAAGACTTTTTTAGAGTTGAAGCTTTCTTAAATCCAACTTCCTCCAGATTTTATAGAATTTTAAAAAGTGATGACCAAGGGGATATGGTGTCACATAAACAGCAAAGTTCATTCTTTTTTCCTATCTTTTTTATTACATAAAATTATTATTGTTGCTGTGTGTTATTGCAGTATGCGCACAAGTAGTGCCAAGTGGTGTGGCTCTATGACATTGGCTGCAACATGTCGATGTGCTCTATCCTTGCTTTTAGTTAACTACAGTATTAGTCATCTGCAGTTGTTTTTCACCATTTCTTTTATTTATACACTGTGTGTACTGTAGACTTTCTGTATTATCTAATTCTTTCATCAGTTATAGGTTTTTAGGGTTAGGGTTAGTGGGTCTGAAAGAGAACCAATGAGGGCAACCCAAGCCTCCACAGAGGATACCCAAGCTTTATAAATGATGGCCCGTGATCTTTCTATGAGGGTGATATCCCTGAAATAATTAATCCATTCTTTTATCGACAGAGACTCGAGAGAAAACCACAAGTGAATATATTTCTTTTATTTTTAACCTGTTCATTAGAGGTGAATATTGTCACTAAAAAGGTTTCTTATTGAGTTATTTGCCCAAAAAAAGTATAAAATTGTATGGATCATGGATGTGTGTCTCACCCTCTTCTTTCTTTGTTCCCGTCCCAGGAGATTCTGATGGTCTGACCAGATCGAGGTCCATTTGTCGACCCCCAGTCAGGCCTCCTGAGCCCCCCTCCAGAGCCCCCGCTTCACAAAAGACCCAGAGCCCAGCCACCAACGAGAGCACAGCCACGTCTTAGTAAGAGCCCTTCTGCTGCCACATCTGTATGAATACTTTTAGACGTGCAAATGCAGATGCAGTCAAAAGGTCTAATAAGTATTCATCGGCTGAATCTTCTGAGCAATAGAAGAACACATTCCACCCTGCCTGTTTTGCTGATGTCAGGGCTACAATGCAATGAAATCTCAAATTCAATCAGTCAACACTATGGTGGGGATGTCGGCATGATGTTGCCTCACCTCTGCCACGGGGATGGCAAGGACCATGATGAATACAGAAGCCAAGCTGATTATTTATTTTTTAGATTCTGTTCTCTCAAGATTAGTAAAAAAAAGCTATAATCACTATTATTATAATCACTTCTGTGTGAAGTGTGCAGCTCGTCTTGATGAACTCACAGACCGACCCATTTTTCTCTGCCCTGCACAGCATTTTAGTGTCTCTCATCCCATTGTTGGTTTTTATGCTGCACAACTAGATAGATGGATAGATCCAGTCGGCAACAAAGGGAATGCCCACAGAACGTCACATCCGGTGAAGCCGTGGGGGAAAACAAACCATCCCCCCAGCCCGCTATACAGGAAAGCACGGTATTTAAACTTCATTGTCTAATACTAGTCCGCTTTCAGTCACTTGTATCTGCTGGCAGAGATCTATATATTAAAAAACTCAATACAGTACAATCGGGGTAGATTGTTGTCCCGACATTATTTTAAAAGACTGGGCCAATGATCCGACTCTCGAGTCATCTGGTAAGGGATGATATCACTTTTGCTATCGATATGATGAATTAAACTTCAGTAAAATTCAGTACCTGACACTTATTAGACGAATGAATGCCATCATCATCATCATCATCATCATCATCATCATCATCATCA
>JBCAUF010000028.1:18747152-18758845 GCA_038406115.1 Haemulon aurolineatum
GCGAGCGACTCTCACCTCTCCATCTTCTTGTGGTTCTTCTCCTCGCGAGCCTGAGCCTTCATCTGCTGCACTTCGATGGTGTCGGGTTTGCGGCGGCGCATGTACAGCTCGTGGTTGCCCATGCAGAGAGCCAGAATGCGCTTGTTGATGCGCAGCCTCGGAGCGTAGAAGACAAAGTCCTAAAATGGCAAAATTCCAAATTTTTATTAGGGCAAAATACATAAAACAGATTATTTATCAGTTGTTATCATGTTGTCTGTTATTCGGGGTTGACATACAGGCGCCTTCTTGTCGATTGGTTTGATGACAAACTTTTTGTCATTGAAGGAAATGTTCCTGATTTCACTCCAAGGAAATCCGATTTTAGGCGTCATTCTGTTGAAGACAATGCAAATAAAAACTCAGTTGCCTGACATTGGACAGGTAATATTTGCTTTATTCATGATTATAAACCCCAAATGTGCTTGTGGAATTACTTACTTGTCGTTCTGTTCATAAATGTTGAGCCCCAAAGCGTCCACTCCCAACCACAGCTCTGTTCCTTTCTTGTTCTTGATGTTGAAGTAGTTCACCCCGTACATCTCGAGATCCTGAGCGATCTTCAGATACTCCATCATGGATTCCTCTCTGTGGACAAACAAGACGTGTCTTTGACTGCCGCCGGAAGCCCGACATGCTGGAGCTTTGAGTGTCGTACACTCTGTCCGACCCTGATCAGCACACAAACCTAATCAGACAACACTGAGCTCACAGAGACGTGTTGAACGTACAGCAACGAGGCTGAGGATAAGGAAGAGGGAGGCAACAGGGAAAAGGCTACACACAGACGAGGCGTTTCTCGTCTGCTGAAGTGCACACGTGTGTCAGCGGTTACCTCATCATGCCCTTGTGTTCTTCGTGCCACACTTGAATCCTCTCCTCCCACTGGTCCTTGTTGAGTTTGTGCTGGTCCAGAACTCTGAGAACATGAGACACGCGAGCGTCAGAAGTCACGCGGAGAAAACGCGGCTCACGCAAACACGTCTATCTGCCTTTTAACTCTCCACTCGTCACGAAACGTGTGTTACCTCTGAGGGAGCAGCTGTTCGCTGGACAGATAGCCCGGTGTGTGGACCTCCTTGTTGTAGTCGGCGTACTTGGCCTGCACTGCGTAGGAGGCCAGGAGGACTGCCGTCTCTGGGGGGCAGTAGATGTCGTCGTTTAAGATTCCCTCCTTCACCTGCAGGAAGAACAGCCGCTGTGTGGCATCCTGGATTAACTCCTCCGACACATCCTCGGGGAAGAACTTGGCACGGAACTTGAACAGCAGCGGGCTTTCCTTCCTCACATCCTGGGCTGTCACCTAAAATAAAACGTGACACGGGTGACCAAGGGGTAGAGGTTACACTTCTGTAAATAAGACTCGGGGTCAACAGGGTAGTTCAGTCCTAACAAAGGACAATTCACCTTCTTGTTGAGCTTGAGCCACGTAGAGAAACCCTTTGTATCCTGGTACTGGAGTCCGAAGTACCAAACCTCACGCAGCCCAATGGTCTTCACAACCTTAAAATAGAAAAGCAGAAGTCATATTTATGTGTCTCTTTACAAGAACATAAGCACACTCTGCTTTATAACAAGTCTATAAACAGTCATGCCAGTCATTCTTGTTTGTGTTCACAGAAATTTGAAAAATACAGACTGAGAAAGCACTCTGTTGGATCAAGAACCTACGAACACTGCACAAGCAAAAGCAAAACAATATCCGGAACTAATTCAAAACTTTCTTTGTGTCAACACTGATTGCGAGTCAGACATTTCTCGTACCTGGTCAAAGAGTTGCTTTCCTGTTGTGTTTGGCTGAATGGCGAACTCCAGTTCAGCATCCATTGTGGTGACTCTTACACTAATCTGAGGAGGAGAGGAGGTTAGAAGAATGAGTGATTTTTAAAATCAAAATCGACAACATTTTGGGTAAAGTCAGTACATTTCATTGTGCTCAAATCTACCTTGAACTTCTTAGAAAAAGAAGAGTTACATTATTATTCTTGACATGATCAGGACATTATTTACTTAAGGTTACTTTATGGAGAATTGGAAAATGTCCAACTGGTGCCCCCCAGTGGTAGAATTTAAAAATTAAACGAACAGGCTTAAACCAGAGGAGAAAATAAAAGCTGATGCACTGACATATAACTCTACAAACTGTGGTTCGTCAGCTGATTTTAAATCTAACTGCTGGGGTGTTTTGAGCAAACCTGGCTGTGGCACACGCTGCAAAGGCGCACACACACACACACCTCTCAGAGCAGTCAACCAAACCATCATCACATCAAGAAAAATGACATTTTGATGTATGTGCACATAAAGCAGGATCCAAATGAAAAGCTCCTGTCTCATTTTCTCATATCTCTTACGGTGTGTAAGACAAACGTGCCAATCTGGCTGCGTCTCAGTATGGAACTTATCTACAGGAAATAACCACATCCTCTGGTGGCTGGGCCTAGTGAGGCGCTGCCGCTAAACACTGAGCTCTCATGAGAACCGCCTACATCCTGTCGTGTATCAAGCAACCTGTCTGCTTTCTGCTCTCTCGTAAACCAGCGCAGGCACTGTGTGAAGTAGGTTTGCCTTCTTCAGGTGACACACTTTTGTTACAGCCGGGTTACTCAAATGTTTCTGTGCTCTGAAGCTCACATGTCAAATGTTGAGTACATTTATTTGACCTCCAACTCCCCCGTCTGTGAGGTCGGCCAGAGTATGAACTGACTCTGTGCTTTTTTCGCAAACTGACCATGTAGGCATTTCTCATGTTCTCTGTCCTCTTAGAGATGACGAAAACAGCAGCGTGCACCGCCACTGGGAAATAACTGTGCAGTGCTGAGGCCCACGCCTGCCCCCAACAACAATGGTATGCATTATTTCGAAGTTGCGGGGCTGATTAGAGTTGCGTTCTTTCCCATTTATGTCAGCAGGACCCCATTTACTGCTCAGGACACTTGCCCCTCTTGTTACTTCCTGTCATCGCCGACCCACGGCGGAAACCTGCCGTCTGGGCCCCGACGCTGAACTCGAGTCATCTCGACATACCACTCTTCACACTGACTACCGGGAACGCAGACGGACATTTTTTCCATCGGCGCAGAGCAGACAAGAGTTCAGTTCATGACCACCCTGCTGGGGCTTAAGCGGTTTCATTTCCTGAGTCAGAATGGCTAATGTTGCATGAAAAAGGAACTACACTCATACATTTTCTGCCTGGTTAGGGTGTGTCTCCCATGGCCAGAACTCAAAAACACTTAACACACTATTATTAGCACGCGCTCAGAAACACCCCTCTCGGGCCCACGTGTCATGTTTCCATGACTTATTCCGAACCGTTTTTTTATCACAGCAACGCCATAATCGAGAACTAAACTCTTCGACTTTTAACAAGCCAGACGTTTAGGTCTAAAGACCAATTTGGTGACTGTGTTTTATTCAATCGTTTGCTTTTGGCTTGTTGAATGTAATGCGGAGCTTCCTTCGAGAATCCTCCGCTTCAGCGACTGCCTGAGGCTTCCTGTTGTTTTTAATATCTCCCTTCGCTTTATCCTTACTCATACAGCTGCGTCCTTATGCTACTATTGGCCCAAGGGAAATCATAAAAGGTCTCATCTCCTCTCGTGTTAGTACAACGGGCCTTTGATTTACAAAACCACATCACAACTTCATAACTCGTCACTTTATCGAACATGACGTGACATTCCCAACGTAAATCTTTATCCCAGAGTAACAACAAAAAGCAACGCTCATCATTTTTTAATAAGTTGAATAAATTACCACTATATACATAACCACTACTGTTATCTGCTGCCGCCGTGCACTTTTCATCATTCATTGTAATTGTAAAAATGCTTCTGCTGATTTGTTCTGTTCACGTGACATCTACTGCATGTCTGTCCGTCCTGGGAGAGGGATCCCTCCTCTGTCACTCTTCCTGCGGTTTCTTCCACCTTTTTTTTTCCTGCTAAAAGGGTTTTTTGGTCGGCAAGTTTTTCCTCATTCGAACCGAGGGTCTAAGGACAGAGTTATTTTTGGCTTACTGTATTAGTTAGCATGCTAACATTTGCTGATTACCATTTAATGTTGTTGGCCCTACATGTATTTGGTCGTTAAAGCACTGGAGAAATTTAAATGTTGACCTGATGACAGCACTATTTAAGGGATCACATTTAAGGTGACTGCATTTCATCTGGTGGGGAGCATGGGTATTTGTACCAAACTTTTTGACAATCCATCCCATGGTTGTTAATCAGTCAGGGCCAAAGTGATGGACTGAGAAACTAGACAGACCTCAAGCTAGACGTATGACTGACCAAATACAGAAAGTTGTGTTAAGTCCATTGTTTTTAATGATATCACCAAAAAGAGGCGTATGCAGCGATGAAGAAGTTAACCCAAGAGTGAACCCTGAGAAACACACCGAGTTACCTTGCCAGAAAGCGGAAGTGAAACCGCTGAAAGTCACAGAAAAGGTGTGATCCAAAGACGTGAGCAGACGTGGGGATGTACACAGTCTGCAGTTCATGAAATCATGCGTCGTATGTGGAAACACACCCATCTGACAGGGCGATTAATAGCAAAAGCGCCCAGTGGACACCCTTGACGTTTCTGCATTTCGACCGCACCCTTGCATTCCCACACTGGCGTTATCTCAGCGAGCTCTTGGCAACCACAGTCCCTCCAACCAAAGCCAAGACAACAAAGGAGATACCGCTAAGTGGGTTCTTCGGTGCAAGAGGGAACAAAAATGTTGACCGCCAGCATCCTTATATTCAGTTTGTGGATGACATGACACAAGAAGGATGGTCCCCACTGCGTACGTGTTGTAATAGGCTGTGCATTTAAATAAATACAATAAAAAAAAGACGTCTGAGTGCCCTCCATAACGGTCACACAAGGCCAACAGCTCTTTGACAATATAAGATATGATATAACACGGTAAGCTTAAAAAATTATTATAAATTTAAGATCAGTCCTGAACAGTATTTATCTGAAATCTATACTCTGACCTTGTAGCACCCACGCAGCATACAGTCAACAGTTTGAGTCACGCATAGCTAGGCATGAAGTGTGAAAACAGCCTTCTTATGTTATCATTTGAAGCCAATAATACAACGGAAATTCAACCACCCACTACAATATAAATGATCAATTCCCTATCCTGTCCCCTGTCTAGTTTAGCCTCTTAGCACGACACTGAAGAAACCCTCTGGCTGAAAAGAAAGAAAGAGGGACACCGGAAGAGGGAGCATGGTGAAGAGGATGAGGTTTCTCTCTAAGCAGGGGACAGCACACAAGGGCCATGGGTCTTTCAGAGCCGTTTCCCACGACCACTTCAAAAAAAATAATAATTATATGTCACTGCAATAATATTCAGATAGCTTCCCTGTTGTTGTTTTTTCTTTTATAAAGAAGACAACCATTGTGGTTGATGTGTAACTGCTGCGTCATCCTCTCCAGCACCTCCATTTTCACTAGCTTGCACACCTGCCCCACATCACCCATATTAGTCCTGGTATTTTATATCACTCAAATGCATCTACTCTTTGCCAAACTGGCCTATGTTCCCTGAGCTTTGAAGCACTTGTTCTGTTCTGGCTGCCTTTACTTTGGTGACATATTGCCTTCCTTTTTGACCCCTGCAATTGCTGGGTAACTGTGCCTGCCATCGCGATGTGAGCCTCCTGCTGACCAAGTAAGGGCTGTTTTACCCTTCCTTTTGTCTGCCAAGTCCACTTTTGAGTTCTAACTCTGCTACAGTCGTGTACGCAAAAATATGTAGCCCCTAACCGGAGGATCAGGCAGCAACACAGAGGCGCTAGGACTCTTCTATGTCTCCAATATACATTTATAGACCTGATACAACCTTTCATATAATGTGTTTACAGCATAAATTCGCCTTTCGCACTCCTTCTAGCATATCCTCACCAGCCTGTATTTTAGCAGGTCAGTGGGGTATTAGGCCTACTTTATTAAACCTTTAGTGAAAGCATATCAACCCTGATTTATTTGCCCTAAAACCAACCAAACATAAAATTTGAGCGTATCTAACCGCTCTGTGAAGATGTCCACTGACACAAACCAAAGGCTCGTCTGTTTGCAGCACGCAGTATTATGCTGACTAATGCTCACTGTAGTGATTTGCTTATAATAGTCTTTTATTATGTACACAGTTTGAACTCTACTGGCTCGGCGGTTGTACCACACACTGTCACTGTAACGAGAGCCAAATAATAATTATTTAATAATCTCTCGTGTCACCGTAACATCTAATCGTAAAAATATTTTGAGTGTCTACGACGGTAGGCTACATCCTATACGAGACATTAGATGACTCAAACAGAAAATATTTGGTATTGTAGACAAAAACAGCATAATTAAGAGAAGTAAACGAATAACAACAAGGAACTTACTTCCAGAAGTTTGATTTTCTCACAACCTCGGAGCAGAAAACACTGTGCAAGCTATTTGTGTGAGAGCCCCAGAAGTTTTGACTGTAGTCTGTCCGCCACCTCTGTCTCCACACACACTGCTAATCTGCTCTGTTATGTGCACTACGGACTCATTTAATCCCCTGCTTGCATACCTCTGGGTCTTTCCATTTACCATTTCTCCATAGCCACCCTTGTTAAAGGTTTGGTCGTCACAACAAGAAGACTGCATCTTTAATGATTTCTACATAATGGACCAAAATGGTGAGTTACGCTCAAGTTGTGTGTGCTGATAATGGCAGGCTGTTTCTGTACCGTTGGACTAAAAAAAAAAAAAAAGTGTTAATGTGATTAACATTATTCACCAGAAGAACTGGGTCAAAAACAGGCTTGCTGTCTGCTGTGCTAACACGGAAATGGGTTTATTGTTCAAAGAGCAAGTAGGAAAACAAGAAGGGGAACTGTGACTGTTGTTAAGGCCCATTCAGCAATACAGTGAACTGGAAAAATACATAAATTTGTTACAACATGGTGTCAGATCTTAGCAGTAAAAGCCAACAAAGTGTCATTTATTGTGTTTATTTGGTGCTGGAGAGAATGAAAAGTGTAATTTTGTGTAAACTGCGGGCAGTTCCTTCAGAGAGCTGATTGTGAGCCTCAACTACACATCACAGCAACATCTAAACAAATCTCAGTGCTCTAAACTAACATACAGCTCCACTAAAATGTAAAATAACACTCGAAATACTGATGAATGCAGATGTACAGAAAGTCCAGAACTTGTTGCACAGCTGTAACGCAATCTAAAGTGGAGCATGGCATCTGAGGACCACGCTAGGGGGAAAGCAGGGGAGGAGAGCAGCTAGACCGTGATGTGAAAGTCCATATAAGGCTGCAGGCAAGGAAATTACCAGAGAGGAACTGATGTAAGTGCAGAAACCTTGAGTCACAACACGACTTCCTTGGGAAACTGAGGCACTGCCAAGAGGAGTCCGACGAAGGCAGAGCTTTTCAATAATTATTGCTTTTGTAAAACATTGCGGTTGTGACAGTTAACTAAATAACCGCAACAACCTAAAACAAGTAAAACTGGGTCACCAAAACAGCTAATGGAAAAACTACTTTTTAAGCCATGAATCTTTTAACCCCTGAGCTAGCTTGCTGTGGACGGGACTACAATTCAAGTAGACAACTTTCACTGGGTGTGGTGTGAGCTTTGGAGCATTTGCTGAATCAGTGTGCGCAGCTTCCTTCTTTCACATGCCTTGTCTACTTGTATTTTCACATGGCCTTGCTAAAAGAAAACACATTCTGCGTGTTGCAAGTGTTTTCATCACTGGCATCACCATCCATCGGGCGCAACGATCGATCGTGTGAAAGGATAACTTCATATCCAGACAGCATATAGCTCGAGGCGTTGAGGCCTTGCTGCAACTCAACAAAGTGGGCAATATAACTTATCTTGATCGTCTTTGGTTTATTTTGGTGTTGGCAACACATCACAGGCTGTTCACTGTTAAACACAAGCCTTATTGTCTGCCATATCCCACGATCCTTTCTGGTCATCATTCATTGTCTGTTTATTTTCAGAAAATCCTTCTGCTTCCTCCCGATCATCCATTCTGCCCACTACAAGTTTCCTCTTTTCTAACGCTTCATTATGCACAGGCTGAAGTCTCTACGACACAGCTGCACTCTCCCCACAGTATCCCTGGGCTTGTGAACTGATCGTGATTGCCAAACTGCTTCTTTTGAGGCCCCCAGCTGTTACTCCAGTAGCTGCTACACATTCTATGGGTTTCTAGTCTGGTGCTGTCGAGGCTAACGGTGCCCCAGCTGCACTCTGCAGAGATTTGGCACCAAGACTCACAGGACTTAGAATACGGATCCACAGCATCGTAAACACATTATCTAAAACATGAATAATGCTAATGCTTATTAGCTTTTGTGTTGACATCTGGAAGTCCCCCTCAACTGCAGATACACTGCAGTTACTAATAAGTACTTAGTAATCCAAAGTTATTATCAAATATCAAAATGTTTATTTTAAAACGCTAATTTCTTTTGGGAAGGAGAGCACAGTAAAGACTCCATACGTATACACTTTAAATGCCAGGATGCTGTAAGTTTTTTCTGGTTGACAGCTGGAAAAAATATCGAGGAAGTACGAGCAGAAACAATAAAACAGGAAGAAAGAAGCTACGACCTCTGGTAAAATTTGTATTTCTGTTTATAACTAGGATGTGCAGGAGTTCACAGGTCAGTTTTCATATGTCAGCAGGTCACAAATAGACATGCATTTTAAGTCTTGAACGCAATTACACTCAGATATCTAATTAGGAGTCCAAAGCATGTACTCAGGGTCAAAATGCAGAAGGTAATCTGATGTTGCTCCACTGAGAAAAGGATAATATGGTGATTCAGTGAATCACAGTGTCTGCACTGTGCCATCTTTGTCCTGAGCTTCACCGTCATCTCATGGGTCATGAGTGATTCTTCCTGTAGCTTAGTGTTCATTTTATTGTCATGAGTGTCATGCGGGTATCGCACCTCTGAACATACCGTGATGAAGAACACACATTCCAGTTTCTATAATGTCTCCTTCATTCAAATAGCATTTTTGCTGAGTCAAAGCCCAACTCCTGCGTTCATCAGGGGCGAGCAGAAGGGATGGGTGAGAATCCACTTTCACTTCTGTTTGCCGCTGACAAAGGCATGAGCCGAAAAACACTAGGCTTTGTCTGTTTAGATGCTGTTTGAATAAAAGAAAGAATCAAGTGTGTGTGCGGCCCTGCCTCCTTCTCTTTGTTCACAGCTACACCAGCACCAGGATCAATCTATTAAGCCTTGGGTGCTTCTTCATTTGATATCATTTTGCTCACCACTGCGAGGAGCAAAAATGTGGTCTCTTTTCATATCAATGGCTATATTACACATTGTATCTTAATGTCTCCTCTTATGCCACCTCCCTGTTTTAAGTTTGCCTCCATTTGCTCCAGATTTGGGCAGCACAGCTGGCCTGAATGACAGTTCAAATCCCTCCTCGTTGGACCTGACTATACTGAGGAGGCCTTCAGGAGGACTAGCTCGCCTGCTACTGCAGGCCACACAGTAGCTTCCGCCGGACAACGACTCTGTAAATGTGATTGCAGGGTATCCAGTTGTAAAGAGAAGTTCCCAGTAACGTAATAACGTGTTGAACAAAGCACGAGCGCGTGAATGAATGGTCTGATTAAAGGCGCTCATTTTAATGAACAAACAGGCGGGAGCGCGCACGCGCACACACCTAACGGAAAGTACCCCAGTGATTGTCGACTGAGCTTAATAGGATATAAAAGATTTAAAACACCGTAATATGTGCCAGAGAGGCAATCAGGCTTACTCTAAGCTTCCCACGACGCTCTAGTGTTAAACAGTGAGTCCCAGAGGGGATTTTATAGAGATAATAGACAGAAAGAGACAGACAAAAAGACCGTAGTTTTTACATGATAACGTTAGTGCAGTTTTCATTCTTACCGTCTTCGGCATCTTTCCTTTCTTTTACGTCCGGTTCAGGTTACGTAATTAAAAAAAAGTTAAATCAAACCAGTTAGCGACAGCAGAAGAAAACTTTTTCCCATCAGAACAACGGCGCCAATCAAACGCCTTCCTGTCTCGAGGACGCTAACGTTACTTTCTGCTCGCGCACGGACAACCAATTTCACTCTGACGCTCGTGAGAGTGTTTTTTTCTTTGTTTCGCCTTAAAGCGAAATGGACTGGAGCTTGATTTCCTGCTAACGGTACCCCCGACTGCAAAAACCACACCCAGGCCGATGACAGGACAGCAGCCAGCCAGACTGAAAGAGAGGGTTCAGGCCAGCAGACTCCGCCCGCAGCAGCCGCATCATCATGGCTGCAGTCAGTGTGCTGCCTCCCTGCTCTGCTCTGCTCTGCCGCAAAGTTCAGCAGCACTCTCTCACACTGCCAGCAGACACGTTTCACACACATGTACGGGTTCAGAGGCTCAAATAATTACTCACGTTATAAGCTACTTTTAGAAGGATAGAGAAATGTGTCGTAGTCTGCAACTACGTCATATAAACACCATTTAAGCAGATCAAGAGGTGCTCGAATCTGTACATTTTACGTTTTCACTAAGATACCAGAGGATCAGGCAGATTTGTTCCCTTTGTCATCAACCAGCAAACACTGTATGATGGATAATAATCATAAAATCCTATTAACTGGTTTATATTGGCTTCTAAACAGATGGACAGCACTAATGCAAAGTACTTAGAAGTAAGTAAGTACTTAATTTTCAGTCTCTTTGCATTATGTATCTTATGTACACATTTCCAATCAATGCATTTCAATGTATTTATTTCTATTCAAAATGATGGTCTGATCTCTTAGGCTGCCATATGTGCACACTCTCACATATATGTTGGACCCAGTCGACCTTCGTACATCATGTGCTGTATGTATGATGAAAAGTTGTCATTCTGTCTTCTGGTTGTGACAGTTACCTTTTCAATTGATCCGTTTCAGTGCGTCTGACTTCGATCTGTGTACTCTTTCAGTTTGAGTCATAAAGGAAGTCAATGCGATGAGCTGTGCAGGAGTTCATGTAAGAGACAGATACTGCACGTGGATCCAGATAAAAAGAGTTTGAATCAATAATGAGTTGTTTTAAGCAATTGCAGGAGTTAACAGAATAACACACAAACTCTGAGGTAACTTCGCAGTTTAATTTCTGTAAAGCTGGGTTCTATTAGGCTGAATGAAATAGTTTTTAAAGCAGACAGCGGGATCCAAAGAGGCCAAATCTGCTGGGCCCAAACCTCAAAGAAACGTGAACTGTCACCGGGTAAGGCATAAAAAAAGCAACAGCAGAGAGCTGGAATACTACTTAATGTTACATTAAATTAATACCCTCTCTCAGTAACCCTTATTTCCTATAAATCATGTATACATGATCTCTCTAATACAAAAAAAAGGAACAACATCATGTAATGTGGAGGAGAAAATTACCACACACCTTAGCAGCATCCAAGCACTGCTGGCGAAGCTTCCATCTGTGTGGTGATCGGCGTAGCAGGGGACTATTGTGTGTTGTCAAAAATCATTTTTGTAGTTATGAAGCTGTTTTATTTTTCCAGGACATAAGTGGAATTTACATCCTGGTGAGGCATCCTGGATAAATACACCTTTAAAGGATGACTCTGGTCGCTCAGAATGGCTTTGTGCTCACTGAGATTCA